>JAAKBD010000084.1:0-278240 GCA_012656105.1 Phytophthora syringae
AAATACAAAGAAAGCTCTGTCATTGGCTGTTTTTACTACAGTCACACCTGTATAAGTGACAACCGATTGGTCCCAGCTCAAGACATCGTTTCATAAAGAGAATTAGTCAAATAAGAAAATGGCTACAGTCATTTTTACAGAGAAACTAAAATAGTGACATATGATGTGAGTTTAAAATGCGCCTCCTGTTTAATTTTGTTTTACTACACTACCGTATTCCTATGTGATTGGCGACAGGCAAATACTTGAGATGGGATGGTCCTTTCCACGAGCATAGAAATTACCTGCATTGGGAAAATATGTAACGTGTGCAAATGCAAGGCAATAACTGTGCGTGAACGATCTGTGGCCTTGCACATAAAGCGCGACGACACAATAATTAATGGACGACGTTACCGCCACATACAAAATCCATAAAAAGTACGGGTATATGGAGAGTATGTGGTTGTAAGCGCCACATACACGCCACAAACATAATGGATATAGTCCTAAACGAGTTTGTCAACTCTTAGCATGGACAGTAATAACTCAAATGGAACGCCACATTAACTGTACAAAGTTGAAGTGGCACGATCTCTTTGATTACTGGTAATATATATAAATATAAACATACTTATAAATATTTTGCGTAGCCCTTGCCCTTTACTAATCACGTTGGCGCTATCTCTTAAGATATTTTATCTGCGATGACCTGTTGATTCGTGTATTCATCTTTGTATTCTTATCAGTGCTATGATTACAAGAGTTGGTATACAATTTGGCGTACAAATAAGGTTAGTACTGTGCAGTAACAGACGAGTTCCAAACTCCGTTCTCAAATCAGTCAGCCAATCACTCGACAGATTCCAAATCACTGTTGCAAAGCATGTGGCCACTTGTCGTGCCAAACATCAGTGAAAAACCTTGAGAGTTATTTCAGTTGACTCCTCGTTTTATTGGCAGACGTCGCCCTTCACGACCCGCCGCCACGATCTGTAGAGCTCGAGAGTATTTCGGCACCGCTAAGACGACCCGCCGCCACGATCTGTAGAGCTCGAGAGTATTTCGGCACCGCTAAGACGACCCGACGGAGATCTCTGGCCTGCGTTAATCAGTGCGTGCTGCTTCATCCACCAGACAAGTCCGGTGGAATGCTCTCCGTTTGGTGTCATTTTGAGGGCAACACGCTTCGCTAAACGCAGTATCATGGCAAACACGGTATGTACTTGTTTTCCCAGCATGTATAGGTGTTATAAGCAGGGTTTGGTAGTAGTGAGAATTCTGACTAGTAGTGTTAGTTACTATTACTGGTCCGTTCAGGTGAGTACTAGTTACTATTACTATAGTAGTGAAGGAATGGCACTAGTAACTAGTTGTCATATTAGTAGTGCTATAGTATTACTATAGCACTACTAGAATTCTCGGTTAAGTACGAATTGTTCACTCCCTTTTTCTTTGGTGTGGACACTTGTTCAAGGTTGGCTACACGAATGGCTGTTGTAGCTCCCACTTTCTGTCCTTCATCCGTCCAAATTTTAACGCAATTGTGACGCATATATGAGCCTGTCTCGTACAAGAACAAGTCGTTTACCCACATTTGTATGATGTGCCTGGAAACAAGCGAAATTCACGACTTGCCCTCGTACCTTGGGACAAAATTTTGCGAAGGAATCAACGCACATACAAATTACAGTGAATATGAAAAAACAGGGACTTTTCACAACCATTACATTGCAAATCATAATAAAGATAGTGTGTTTTTCTGTATTCGACAATAGATGAAGTCAATCATGTTATTTCTTGCGCACTCATTTACGACGTATAAAATTGACTATTACATAGTCAATGTTATACGTCGATGAGAGTATTAGCGCAACAACTAGTGAGAAGTAGTGCCTTCTGTCAGTTGCTCGTAGCTTTCAAAAATGATCAGCTTGAAGAGGTTTGCTGACGGTTCCCGGTCTCAGCAGCGCACACCAACGTAAATAGACAATACAGCCAAGGTCCTGCAGTCCTGTAAACTCACAACTAAAACCTCCCACCCTGAATCTTTTTGAATGGGCGAAGCGCTGGGAGGGAGAACACCCATTGCCACGACCTTCTGACTCTCGGTCAGACTTCTACTAGTCATTATTCTCAGAATAGTGACTAGTAGTGCTATAGCACTACTAGTGCCAAAATTTTCATTACTAGTTGAAATAGCACTACTAGTGGGAAAACCTGGCTACTATAGTAATATTATTACTATAGCACTACTATAGCACTACTAGTTTCTTCACTACTACCAATCCCTGGTTATAAGCTGCATATCACGTGTGCTTCACTGTTTGCTACTGCCTAAGATCTGTATTGCGTCTGCGAAATTTCAAATGAGCTCGACATTTTTGTCTGTGAATACTGTAGGCATTTGTGAATTAATTGAAGGAGTTTTGCTACTTTACTCCAAGTCTTTCTGGCTCCATTTGTGACTGATTGCCGTGCAACAATGGGACGCACCTTGACAAAGCCATTACACAGAGACGTTTTGTCTCATCGTTCACCAAAAGCTACAGTAGCTTGCACGCTCCAGTTCTTGCCGGATGTGATTATTCCAGATACATTTGATGTAGACGGCGGTATGAGTGACAAATCTGATGATGATGTTCGGCCTGAAGGTCAGGAAATCCCAAAACAATGCCGAATACAGACACAAACTGAAGCTTACTGCGGTGGTATTCCAATGCCGCATTTCGGCCAAGCTCGTCCTTCTGCAGACTGCTTCAACTGCAACCTTATTATCAATAATGTTGTGGTTGCAGATATCACGAGCATTGTGTTTCCCTACAAGAATGTAGCTATCTGCTTTCTGCTTCCGGGACACTCGCACAATATTGCAGACCGTGTCGTGACATGGTGCTGTGCGTGAAAAATATGTACACGCCGTCGCTACTTGTTGAGGAGGTCAAGGTGAAAGGTGTGCATGGTGTATTTCTTTGTCACAATGATGCCGAGCCTCCATTTTTGTCGAGTGGTCCGCACTTTCAAATAAATATTTTGTTGCTTCTCCTGCCCGGCTACACTTCGAACTACTCTTTTATATAGACCAATGTATCTGCACTGCACGAAATACAGTTAATTCGCCTGATGCAGATACTACTACTTTCGCAACGATCGATCGATCCAACTTAATCGCAAGACATATATCGCTGACCTCTTCGGACCCACTGTGCCAAGTATCTGGGAAGCATCGATGCACAGCGCGCAACACCGAGGCACCCGATAAATAGCTTTCTGATAAGAAAACAAAGTCCTTGTCAGCAAAACATTTATCGATTCCACAAGAACATCTAAACTATTACCCCTCGGTACCAGTTCTCAGTGTCCCTGCTGTTGTTACGGCCAAACCGAATTCCACACAATCCGGTGAATATGGAAAACGCAGGCCTGGAAGCCCCAAGGACCCGAATATAAAGCTGAAAGCGAGTCAGCCTTCAATGCTGCAATTGTTCAGTGCAGCTCGACTGGAGCTGGAGCTGCTCCAGCTAAAGGATCGTCGGAAGTATCACAAGATAACAGTTTGTAGCGATCCGTACCTTCCCAACACGAGCGTTGCATTCGCTATAAGCTGCAGTACGAGCCTGCCATCGGCGTGGAAGAAGAAACACAGAGAGAGCGTTAGTGTGTTTGCGATACCACAAGCTGAATACATTCGTTGCTTTTACTACGTTTTAGCGCGGAAAATTAAACATGACATTTCATGGCGACAACTCTGCTCCAAAGTAGGGGCTCAAACCCACACCAAGTACAACGGCCATCAATAAGCCCGCTTCTACCAGCTGAGTCGTTACACCGATTAACTCTATTAATCGTGCGACTTAAATAGTCATGCATCGTATTTATGCGAGATCTTGAGGTAAACTTACCTGAATTGGTCTTACACCACAATTAGGCGGATGCTTGTCCTGCAAGGAGTCTGTGCCAACCATCCGAAGCCCCGTATCTCAGCACCCAAATTACTTATGATCACTGTTAAAACGAAAGGATGCCTGAAGGATAACCTCGCAGTCTTCAGCAAGTTGTTCCTGTGGGCAACCGCGTGCGATGCACAAACTGGATGGAGCTCGATACTGCACTCCATAGGTCTAAGGGTTTTTACGGTCGAGTGATAAACTTCTTCCCCGATCTTTCTGGCTCGTCTAACCGTCGCGTGAACATGAAGAAGGCGCGAGACTGGTGGAAACAGAGGGAGCACACAGAAGCAAGACTAGCATACTCCAAACAGCTCAAGTACTACACCGCCAGCCAACGAGTCAGACACCAGTTCGTCGCCAAGGTGCTTGGTGGAAGAGGCAGCCATCTCGGTGAGCACTGCGATTGGTTGTACCGCTCATGCTGATCGAGTTTCGACGCCTAAGACGAGCAAGCGTCAAGATGTCCAACCAGCTGGTCGCGGAGATGGGAGTCGTCTTTATTGAGACCACGTTTTCAACGTACGGTTTACTGTGAATGGTAAGCCTTTCACAAGCCTCCTCACTCCTCGACGTATTCAGGACTTCCTCGAACGGTACAACATCGTGTACAGGCGTCACAAGGGCAAGAAGCAAGTGAGTGAGGAGAAGCAGATGATGGCCGACAAGGCTGTGGCGAGACATCTAGGAAACTTGATGCGGCAGTTTCAAGACGGCCTGTTGAACCCGGAGCACCAGTACAACATGGACGAGAGCCATTTCGTCATCGACCTTGACGATGGAAACCCCTGGACTTTGTCGATGCCCAGACCGTCAAGTACCGCAGCATTGTGTCAGGTACGTGTTGCATGCGCGAAGCGGGATTATGCTATGAAGTCTTGTGTAATTATATTGTCGTGACAGGCCGAGAAGGCATTACGATGTGCGTGCTACTAAACGGAGGCAGTTATGCCCGGATCCTCCGCCTCATGCTGATTTTTAAGAATAAAAAGTCCAGCTACCCGATTCTCACCCTCCCCGACACTGTTGCTGGCGTCTGCTACCGGTCATCGCCAACTGCATTCATTAACGGCCGTCTCATGACGGAGTGGCTACAAGAGCCACGATGCTGGAGTCACGCAGGACCGTTCACCACAGTCAGGACTCTGTGGATGGACAATGCCAGTGGGCATTGTGGTAGTGACGTTGAAGACACCGCACGGAAATTGCCAACGACTGTGTGCCAGCAAACGGAACGGACAAGATGCAGCCTGCCGATCGTTTCCCTATCCAGCGCATAAAGGAGCACTGGTGTCGTCTCGCGGAGAGACGCAACATCGAGGCGATCAGGAGGGGCGACTGGAAAGCAGGATCGTCGGCATCTGGAAAGCTGGCGAACCCCGTAAGAAGCTCTTTTGAAGCTTGTCGCAGAGTGCATCAAGCTGGTAAATTAAGAGAAGGACCACTGCGGCGTCAATTGGGCGAAGAAGTCAATGATTCAGTGCGGACTCGACGTTCCAAGTGATGGTGTGTGGAAGGTAGATCAGCTGAGCAGGGAGATCAAGGCAATAGTTAGCGGAGCTGTACTCAGACGCATTCGAAGAGGGCTACAATGAGAGTGTCGCTTTAGATTTTGGGCTACAATGAAAACTCGACTACAGTGTCGCTTTAGTTATTGCATATTATACAAAAATGATTATTTACTACTTTTAGAAATAGACTTCCAAGGCGGTTCCGGACTCCGCGAGGGGAACCCTTCGTTGTTATCGCTCCAGGCAGACTCGAACTCGCGCTTGTCCGCGTGGAAACGACGCCGCTAAATCACTCCACCAATGCCGTCTTTTGTCACTCGACTTAAGCACGCATCAAAATTGGTCATGCACATAGATTGATCATATATATTTTTTTCGCATTCTGCGATTAAACCAGAAATAGTCGTGGCACGACTAAATAGAGTGAACGGTGTAACGCTGTTCCTTGAATCTGTTTAAGCGAAACAAATCCGAATCGCTCGAAGATATAGTGATTAAGATCGTGGTCACGCTCTTGGCGATTCTAAGCTAATGCCAGAACGCCCTATCTTTTTATAAGCATCGCCGTGTTCAACTTCTTCACCAGTAATGTCGCCTGAATCTTCCGTGCTGCGCTTCTAGCATCGACGGCGTTTGCTCAAAGCATACTCGCTAACTCGCGCCGTTAGGTGTCTGCGGCGACCCGAGCGCCGTGCTGGGTTGGAGTGGCATCCTGAAATGCGCTCAACTCAGTCTCTTGCACCTCATTATCAAATACCAAGTCAGGTCTGTAGGGCCTGAATTCTTGCGTGCCCCCATCCTGAGATGGTGTAGGCTGCGACACCGCCTCTATAGTTCCATCGGGAGATTCAGTGTCTGATTCAGACACGCTCTCTGTGTCACTCTCTCGGCTGATCTCATCTGACAAGGGAAGGCCATTGATGTCGGCATTTCCGTCGCGTTCTCCACCTTCACCGCTGTCGTCGAGCTCCGAGATCCCTGTGGGTTCGTCTAGGACGTGTGGAATCGATTCAGTATAGAATTGAATTCCACTAAGGAACTCCTGTCTAGATGGAGTCCCCAGAAAGATTTCGCCTGGTTGTACAGGCACTTGCGGCGCGGCTGAGACAGTTGGACGCGAAGAACGTCCCCGGGAAGACCGGCCTCTACGGCAGCCGGGCTCACGAAGCGAAGCACCGGCGCTGGCATACCGGGGCAATGAATTTGTGCGGACGTTGTGGCCTTAATCACATGTAGGAACATGCCAGACCTGCGCCAGCATGGGCACATGCACGTACGCCCCGCAGGATCGACTACCCAGCCACCCTCGGGCATGCCTGCCCACAAAAGGCGCTTGAAGTTTACTGATCCGTAAGAATCTTGTATGTTTGACGCAGACGGTTCAACTTCCTCTTGTTCGTCCTCTGTCACCACCTCGGTCAACTGATCGTCGACAGAGGTGGTACTCGTGACCTTTGGCCAAATTCGCACCACTACCAAGCTCGCGAGGTGCACCACTTCAGCGTCGAGCTCTTTGAGCTTCTCAGCGCGATTAAAAACCGCCTTTAGTCGTTGTTCGTTTAAACAGTTGGAACATTATCAAACCCACGCATTGTAGAAACGTATCCTAGGCGAGCCAAATCTAGCCGAGACACCAACTCGGTTGGGGTAGCTCGCTTATTGTCACAAACCAGTTTCAGCGGAAAATAGTCGTCTCCAAAGGATTGTTAGTTGACGCATAGCCCGTAGGTGTGTGGTAGGCTTGCCACCGTGCAAAACGTGGTCCTAAAATCTACATTTTGATTAAGCGATCCACCACACGCTTTACGAGAGGGCACAAAGCTCCAGCCCCGCGCCAAGAACGAACGACAAAATCACGTTTTCGCAAGTAATCCTCGTCAGTTGCAGCAAAGTGCAAATCGTACAGATCTCTAAAAATCTTCTGCCTTGTAATCCAATTCAAATGTTCCGATTCTGCATGTTTGTGCATATTTTGAGCGATGTGACACCAGCACATCAAAACCAAAGTGCCCTGAAGCTCTCGCTCACAGGCATTGTACTGCGCTTTGTCAGCATCCATCATAACAAAATCAGGCGAAAAGGGAACGCCGAACTCAATCAGCACAACGCGCTTGAGAAAAGCAAGACACCATCGGACGTCCCGTGCTTTGCATTGAGATGTGCAAAAGTACACAATTGGGATAAAGCTGTCGCTGCGATCAGAGATCCCCATAACAAAAACGGGGTACTTCTGTTTCACCATGCTGTCCGTGCTATCGAGATGCAGCAGCGTCGAAAGGTTAGGATCACGTTGCACGTTGACATAGCTCTCTGGCAACGCCATGCACGTCAAGCCAATCCGAAATGGATTGTCAGTCGACCCAGTACCAAGCGATGGCTCCACAACTCCAACCACAACTTAAATGTCAAAAACCAGCAAGCTTTGCTCGGTCCACTGTGCTGACCCACCATCGTACATGCTTTGGCGGCAAATCTCAAGCACTGGCTCCATGCTGTCAGCGTTGTGCTTGTTCCGCCATGTTTTGACGAAGTTTTGCACTTTCTGCAATTCTGGCGCTTGTCCCAATATCCGCCCGCTGTTGATCTCACGGCACAGAAAAGAGTAGAGTAGCAGTGCAACCGTAGACGGCACGTCTTCCGGTTTGGAGACAATGTTAGCCTTCATTGCCACTGTTAATTCAGGGCTGTTGACAGGCGAAGGAGGGGTATCAAAAGCCGCACAATGATCTCCTGTTCGTAGATAACTACATAATCCACTCTCGTGCACTTAAGTATTTTGTAGCGTGCTCGACATTTTTCTTGGGTGTCTTTGCAGCGCTACGAAGTACATCTCGAGACAATGCAACGCATTTCGTGTCGATTAACGGCAAGAGAATCCTCACAGCGGTCAACATGATTCATTGTGCAGATAAGGCCGTCGCTTTTCCGCTTAACAAAGCGGGGTAGACCTGCCACAAACGCGCTGTATTCAGTCTCTTCACCAGATTTCGAGATCACCCGCCACAGGAAGCGCTCTCGACGACAGGTAGATTCCATAGCCCACACATAAATTGAAACTGAGAAGTTTATGAAGCGTGGTTCGTATTATTAACTCTATGCGAGACCGCTAATTGGAGCCTAGATTTGGATTGTAACTGCTACCAAAGTTATAGTGGTGAATTCCAACTTTACAGTTTTGCTTTCCTATTGGGGGTCCCTAAGGGCACCCGCTAAAAAGTCAAGGTCACACTTTTTACGATAATTTGTGGACCACTTCAAATTTGAGCTGTGAAACACCTCCACCATGCATGTCAAGTTCCTGATCTAGGCTACCTAGACCAACCTGTTCCGTGTGGGTGGCATCGTCCTCGTGCTGGGCTTCCCCAGGCTAGAGACCGGAGCTGTACATCCAGCACTATGGACCGAACTTTGGCGAGACCGAGAGCTGCGTGGGAGACTCGGCCTTCCACGGCACTGTCGCGTTCACGGTCACGCACACGCAACCACGAGATGTGAGTAGAGATAGCAACGATAGTGTCGCCCGTGCTCTAGTACGAGGACGACGAGGACGAGATCTGGTCAAGGCGACGGCAATTAACACCACTTGAGCGACTTCAACATCAACGTCTGTTTTCGGTACCAATAAAATGATACTTTCTCGTAATTATTTATTTTATGTACCAATAAGCTGGTACTTACGCGTAATTACGCGTAAAAAGTGTGACGTTTTAGCGGGTGCTCTTAGGCCCTGGTTTCTCCGTCGGTGTCGGTGTGACACAGTGTGTCTGGGGATAAACGGTGTACAAATCCCTCGACGGTGTCCCCGAATGCTGGGGCTGCCAGCTGTCCCGCCGATCTGCATACCCTCTCAAACTCGATTTCGAGTTTGATCCTCGCTGAGCCATTCAGTTGGAAATTTGCATCGTACCGATCGCAGCTGCGACAGTCGTCCATGCCCGACGCATACCCCCAGGTACCCCGACGACCTCCATCGGCAAGTGATGCTGGCAACGGTCAAGAACCCGGCCTCGCCCCCAGCGTCCAAGCTACCGACAATGACCACTCCGTCGTCACCAGCCAAGAAGCAGGCGAAGCGCGGACGCCCGTGAAAGGGCGACGCAGAGGTGTGGACGCAGGCAGCCACGGAGACGCTATTTACTGTGCGGTAAGTTAATGTATTGTCGTGTGCTAATGAGTGGAGATGCGGCTGCTAAGTTCTTACGTGTGTGTTCAATTGTACAGGTATGTGACAGCTAAGGAAGAGTTTAAGCGTGCACGCAATCACGTCGAGGTTGGTGCAGCCTAGGTGTTGGTGGCCACCTTGGTCAATAAGGCTGAAGACAGAGCCTTTACTGTCAACCAGTGTAAGGATAAGGTAAATTCTATCCGCACAATCGATTGTTACTACCAAACAAATGCTAAATGTTATTTTAATCTTATTTTAACTAGATCAAATGGCTAAAGAAGAAGTGGTCTCTTTATCGAGCTGATCGAAGCGCTACTGGCAACGTGCCAAAGACAGCTCCTCCTCCTTGCTTGGAGATGATGCTCGAGCACTGGGCTCCGAATCCTGGAATGCAGAACACCTCGCTTTGTGATCTGTCGACCGACCATGATGTTGATGTTGAATCCGACGGCTTGGTGTCGCATGGGGACGATTCTCTCCGAGCACCGCGAAACAAGCGCAAGAAAACAAACGGGGAATGCGTTGAAGAAGGTATTTGTTGAAGCAAATGTTCTCCTCCTACTGATAATATTTACCTAACAGTGTGTTGCTTTGATTATAGGACTCCGTGCACTTGCCGATGGAGTGAAGCTTGTTGGCGAAGCCATGAAGCACAAGGCTTCTGCAGCAACAGAGACGACAATCCCCCGTGAAGTGGTTGCGTCGCTTGCTCGACAAGAGAACGCATTGCAGCAACAACCGCCGCCATCAAGGAGCTTATACTCGCACTGCGCGGTGGAAACTCATGTCTATTTGCTTGAGGATACAGTAGACTAGCTATGTCGTTACGCTTTGCCTTACAAATATCACGTCGATCGGTACTCGGCTCCATTTCACATCATAACTGGGATCGTCACGCTCATTGCGGCTAACAGTATCATCTTCTAAATCAATTAGAATATTGTGCACTATCATAGCTGCCAAGATGCACCTGTTGCAGTTGGTACTCGACTTTTGCTCAAGCTGTCGTCTGATTAGGCGAAAGCGCTGCTTCAACATCACTCGATAGCCATGCGAGATGCACTGTGGATACAGTTGCAGTACTCTTACTTACGAGACAGCTCTCCACCTTCTTCACGTGGAATGTATGGTGTGAGTAGCTCGCAGCTGAGGGTGTATCCAGCATCACCGAGAACATGACAGTCAGGAGGGACACATTTTGCACCGAGGGACCAATTCTGGACGTCTTCCAAGTCTTTTTGTAGCTGTAAGACCCTGGTCGCATGTCGTAATCCATAAATCGACGGTGTGAGTCACAGACAGCTTGCATGTTTATTGCTGGGTAGAAGTCCATACAATACCAGCCCACGTACTCGGCGGGCCTTGCTATCTCGAATAGGGAACCATCTACCGCTCCACACACGTACGGAAATACACGGACCGCAGCAAAACCGTCCATCACCTTTCTCCACTCAGCATCACTTGATGGCATCCTTATGTATACTTCTGCTTGACCACAAATGATCCTCTGTAATTCGTTAATGATGCCAACCTCATGAGCCTTCGAAATTCCCAACGCTAACCCTGCATCCTTCATACTTCCAGACGAAGCTAGATACAGCAACAGCAATCCCATTTTCTTTTCAAAAGAGTGCTCGCGCCCCTGAAGTAAGCTTGGTGATGCATGTGGTCAAAATAACTTGCAAATACGCACGAAATTGCTCTGAGAGCATCGCAGGTGTTCCCGAAACCAGCCATCGAAGCGAGAAGAGGCTAATAAACGGTCAAAGTCCAAGCGGGTAACAGTCAGCTGGTTTTCATTGTCAGCTCTTAATCGCGACTTATCGGCGATGATGGGGCCGACAGGCCCCGACATCTCCGCTCCGCTCCGACCCGCTCTACCCGCTCCGCTCCGACCCTTCAGAACTAATACGAAACATTAGATAAGAAATAGAATCACTGGACGACTCCCACCGCACTCCCAACCAACTCCGATGCAGCACGCCTAGTGCAAGCGACAGATCCAAGCGACCCTGGCAGCCAAGGCGTTCCCCCGCAGACGATCTACCCTGAAGTGCAGCGACACCAGGATGTACTGGCACCATATTCGGTCGGCCCATTGTGGTCTGGGTTCCTGAATGTAGAGAACCGGGGAAGAAGCCCAAGTGTGTGTCCCCAGGCTGCTTGTGCACCCACGGATCAAGGAGTACAAGGAACGAGTGGTGCAGGACGTGGTAAGCAAGGTCGACATACTCTACGTCAAGTACCAGTGCACAGGTTCGGACGGGCGCTGATTCTCGACTGTGTCATCCTCTTACCTACACAGCAGCGTAGAGACGCTTTTGCTTTTTCCATATGTCACGAGCCACAAGACGGGCTACGCCAAGTCCTTAATGGAAATGGTGCACGATGGCATCACTTCTCCAAGCGGGATCGCTCGTATGTTGGAGAGTATTCGCCGCAGACGCCAGACGCGCTACTACAAGTTGTATTCGCTCTTTTTCGACCGTCTTCGACGCCTCCGAGAATGCAATCCGGCATATTTGGCACCATCCCCACCTTCCTGTGAAGTTTTCTGGCAGCAAAGTGCAACTCCAAGTGAGCAAGTGATGACTTTAGCGTGGTTGGAGATGACGGAAGTTTGGAGTTCGCTCGCTGAACAACTGATGAGAAAGATGCAAGTGAAAAGAGCGCTTCGGATGGATCATTCGGTAAAATTCTGAAAGAGACTGAAAGTATGGACGGGGAGCGGCAAACGAGAAAGCATGTCTGATGCTAAAATGCTGTTGCTGACACAGAACGAGATCGGCCAAATTGTTAGACGTCGACTGACAAGGTCAGAGAACAACGAGGAGACAGAAGCACTATTGCGTTCGATTAAGCCGTCGATATGCGGGGTCGTTGACGGGGCTGAAAATGTGTGTCTTGTCAGTGACAATGCAACGGGGTGAAAAGTATGGTGAACGAGGTTTTGGTGAGTGTGTCAGTGTCAAACAAGATCCTTTTCATGTTATTCAGCGTATTTCGGAGAAGGTCAAGTCACCCATAAAGAAGCAGGTATGCAAGGCATTGAAGGAGGCTTTGTACACAGTTGACAGCAAGCTTCGAACCCCCACCGAAATGGCTGCATGTGTTCGCAGAGTAATTGAAAGTGTGAAAATGGCAGATATTTGCTGCACGGAAGCTAAGTGGCGCGGATGTTGCGAGAGCAATATTCGTCAAATTGAGAGCGAGGATTTTATGTTGCCGACAACACGTACTCGGAAGGTGGACGCCAGACTCGAGTAGTGTCGACAAGTCAACTCGAGGGTTTTCACGCTAGTTTGAAGAAGCTCGTGGCACGTCCAGTCTCCGTGAAGCTTGGTCTGCGAATCCTTGACATTTTCATCGTGCAACACAATCTCCGCATTGGAGCCGAGTTTGGCAGAAACCCGGACTTCGGCGCGCTAGATTTTGTGTCCCTCGCGCAAGCTGCGCTTCTATCCAGAGGAGCAATAGCTGAATCCCCGCAGTTATCGTTCGTGCTTCACATTTTGTCTGAGCCGGTTGAGCAACCCCAATACCGATCCGCATCGTTCATCGACTTCAGTTTCGCACAGTGGCAACGAAAGTTTGAGTCCGCGCGGGTTATTCCAGACAGCGTAGATGCTGCATTAGCAGCGCCCCACCATCACTTCCAGAGCGTGAAAGAGTTGTTGTTAAAGAGCGCAACTTCTGTGGTGAGCAACCGGCTGAGCAAACGCGCATTTCTTGCTTCACTGAATTTGAACGCAAACAACTATGAACCGTCGACAGGATTCACGTCGCAGGAGTTCGAACTCCTCCGCCAGATCCGAGCTGAGCAGGAGCGCGAGGAGCATTCATAGTCGACATGTCCGCTCGTGACCACCATTATGTATAACCTGATTGTAGCAAACAACCCGAACACAGCTCTACCGCTGCGGCGACGCAGTTACGCGACTCTCGTTCCGAAGTTGGCTTCGCTGATTGCCAAGAAAACAGAAGGGAACCCCAGCTCCAGTGTTCGTGTCAAGTTGTACTCACTCCACCAAGAACGAGCGGTGACTGCCGTCGATACGTTCTACGAGCTAGGCTTTGTAGGGCAACTCTTCGAAGCACTTCGAAGCTCGAAACTTTTAAGGGAAGAAGAAGCTCTTCTGCCAGGTGTATGATTTTGCCAGTCGAATCTGTGACGGCATTTTTCCCAAGGAGGAGCAATTTCTTAAGCGCAAATGGGAGAGTCTCAATGCGCTCCAGCAACCGCGTTTCAAGTCTCACGATCAAGCTCAAGCTGCCACCTCGAACTCATAAATCACCCCCCACCACCACCACATTCCAGCAGCATCGACATGTCTTCTCCAAGTACAACAGAAGTTGCGAGGGACGCAATATCCACTCACGCCACCACATCAAATGGTGCCCACGACGCGTATCGCTCTTGATGAGGCGGCATCATCAGTCTCAGAAACAGAGCCGAGTCAAGTGAGTGCTGAAGCTTCTGCGAGCTCACTAGCAAGTGGTGTGTCATCTCTTCTGCCCGGTAACGAATCCAGTCCGGACGATGAAGACATGCAGCATTTTCTGGAGGCACCCACTTCACCCATTTTACTAGAATTTCAGACAGACACCTCGTATCGGCAAACAGTCTCGGAGGTTATGACAGATGAAGACGTTTTCTTCTTTCTCTCATTGGCCGAGTCAACTCCGAGGACACCTCACAAATGGGAACAAATTCACGCGAAATATCTTGAGCAGTTTCCGAGTAGCTCACGGAACCCCAATGCTTTGCGGTGCAAGTTGGTGAAGGAGAAACGAAAGAGAGCGCTCGAAGTCGTGACGCCAGGACCAGAACCTCCACGCAAAAATACCAAAGCGTCATCGTGTGAAAGCTGCCGACGAAAGAAGAAACGATCCGGGCCTGGAACAATTAATTCATCTTGCACGCACGCTGTGCGTCCCGGCAACACAGCACTAGCAATTTCTTGAACGGCCAGAAATGAACAGATACGGAAGGCAGAACTACATGTGTACACCATTAGCATAATAGATAATTGAACCGGCATAACAATACAAAATGGTGATGCATCACGACGAGCACTTCATTTTCTTGGTCTTCAACAGGTCTGCATGTAAGTATACAGTAGCTGATCACTGTCCCGCTATCGTTCGTTTGCGCCGCACAGAGCAGGCCCTCTCTGCAACAGCACGAAATCCAAAGCTGCGGTGTCGTGAGGTCAACTCGCCTTGCCGCAAAGACGTCCATGTCGATGCCATGGTCCATCCCTGTGAGAGAAACCTACTCGGAGTCCTACATGTAGCAACAACAGCATAACAGTCCTTATTATTTCCACCACGAACTGCTCAGAGTCTATCAGCACCAGCCACCAGTCAGAATTCTCTCTGGTAGCTGGCAACGGCGGCGGCATTATCGTCGGTATCCTGTACCT
This sequence comes from Phytophthora syringae, assembly GCA_012656105.1. NCBI lineage: Eukaryota > Oomycota > Peronosporomycetes > Peronosporales > Peronosporaceae > Phytophthora > Phytophthora syringae. The sequence continues at coordinate 15,029 of JAAKBD010000084.1, forward strand.
TGGCTCTATCTTCGTACTTTGGCGACTGGTGCTCGAAACGGTGCGAGCCGGGACTATTAGCGGGACACGGACCGGTTACAAAAGCGGTTCCGACGGTCTCCGAACGGTCTTACAGTGGCGGAACAACCCCCAGTATTTTTGACAACCCTTAATCGCGCCGTGCTGGCTGCTATCGCAGCCGCACAAATGACCACTAGCAGAACGAGCGTTGTAGAGTCTTCGTCCTCGCCGTTCATGACAACCACGCGTTTCAGTGCCTGTCGAAATGGATACCTATCTCGGAATAAATTGAGGATTTTATTCCGAGATAAGTATCCATTTAGACAGGCACTGAAACGTCTGGGGATAATATTCTGGCCAATCAAAAATACTTTCTTAAATCCCCAGACCCAGACACCGACGGAGAAACCAGGGCCTAAGGCCCTGGTCTAAGTACCGTACTGAGATTTATCTTAGGGATAGGAGTAGCTGAGCGAAGTGGTCTAGTCCAAGTAAACGCGTTCCGAAGTTGGTTCCGACTCGGAACTCTGGACAGAACGAGTTCCGAGCAAGTATAAGTTGGCGAAGCATGAACTACAAAATGTGCGCTTGCGGCACCGAATTTTTAATGGGACCACTTTGTCCTGGGGTGTTGCATGCTCTCTTGAGCTTGGTCAAATGAATGTGTTGGCATGACTCTCGGAGCACCACCTAAATCTACAGCGATCGCCGAAATCGGTCGTAGCAACGCCGCGGACAAGCGTGATGATGGGTACGGTTGGAAATTAACTCTCCCACTGTTTCTTCGGCTGAAATTGTAAGCTGAGCATGGTACCGTAAACTTTATGTGCAAACGGACAAGCATGTTTTTTGGTCGGCTGATGTGAATACTGAAAATTACATTGGTCGTACTTATGCAGAAATGGAACGGTACTTCATGATTGTGACACACCACGTTAACACCACAAGGTGAGAAGCGTGGTGGCCTGTGCTGCCGCAGTTTTCTCGGTCGTCAGTGAGCGCAGAGAGACGAGGTTTGGCGTAGAGTTTCACGGATGTCCCCACTCGAGGTACGTCAAGTGGCATCGGCGTGGCATGCGTATTGACTGACTTTGATGCACGCCGCTTCTGTTTGTATGGCTTTTGATACAGTAATGGCGGGGTGGCCTGTGCTGCCGCAGTTTTCTCGGTCGTCAGTGAGCGCAGAGAGACGAGGTTTGGCGTAGAGCTTCACGGATGTCCCCACTCGAGGTACGTCAAGTGGCATCGGCGTGGCATGCGTATTGACTGACTTTGATTCATGCCGCTTTTGTGTTGTTGTACGTGGATAGTGTTTCGAGCTTGGTTAGGGCGCAACGAATACATGTAAAAAGGAAGCTGTATTGATGGATCTGACGTGCATTTGCTAACGCTGTTGCCATAACCAAGCTACACCTCGTTTTCGTCGCCGCATTCATCAAGATCGTCGTCGGTGGATACGTCAGCCCCGGCATCTTGAATCAGATTCGCACTTCGGAGGGTCACAAAGGCGTCGATCGGTATTGGTTCGGCGGGAGCCAAGTGCATGCTGAATGAGTCAGCAATGTGGCTCTCCGCGGCTGTTGGAAGTGGCGAGATAATGTGCGCCTTCCTGAAGCCATTTTGGATAGTTGTGCGCGACAGCTTATCCCAGCTCGCTTTCACCCAGTCGGAGACAGTCGATCGGTTTGGTGCTGTAAACTTGAATGCACCCGGCACGCCTCGGCTTTGGCGCAGCTGGTCTTGGAGCTCTGCCACCCATGCACTTCGAATATAACTCTTGAACGGTCGATTCCAGGAAATGTCGGCAGGTTGGGCTGTCGATGTGCAAGAAGGAGGCACTTTCAGGAGATGGACGTCGATTGATAGCGCGTAAGACTCGATGCCATTGCTCCAGTGACCAGAAAAATCATCTACAAGAAGAAGCACAGGCTTCCATGGTCGAGGTCGGCTAGCAAATGAAATCTTCAGAAAATCCATGTGCACATCCGAGTTCCACCAAGCGGTGGGGTTCCCGAACAACTCCATGCCGGTGTTTGCCATGATCCTCTCGGCTTCTTTCCAAACACGAACACCAAAACCACGACGTTCTTTCCAGTTGTTTCCATCGCCTCCAGGAACTTTTGACTTTCCAACCTTGAAAACTAAAAATGGAGTGCACTTGTCTCCGTCCGAGTCGGCCAGCAGCATGACGGTAACCCTCTCTTTGTCCGTTCCACCGTGGCGGACCCAGACAGTTTTTTCACCGCGTTGAGCAACGGTCTGCTTAGGCAAGATTTCAAAGAAAACCCCTGTCCGTTCAAAATATGGAAGTTAGTCAAATGCAAAAGAATAGAACAAGCTTGAAATATACCTGTTTGATCTGCGTTGAAGACCTTTCGTATGCCCAACTCTAGCATTTTCTGCTGGACTTTCAAACCAAAGTCGAGGGCTCTGGCGTCTGCGTCGGCAGGTGCTATTTGACCTTGGCGCGTTCGGGCTCTCATGCTAAGCCGATGACGTCGTAGGAAACCGCTTTGCCAGTGCCACGAAGCTTTCAGTCCTTGAATATCGTACTCCTCCGCTATGTCGATTGCCTTCATGCACAGCATAGAGCTGCTGACCGGGACGCCATCTTTTCGTAGCATGTTTATCCAGCCAACAAGGTCGGTCTCTGCCTCGAGTGATAGAACTGTCGCAACATTCGCAGAGCGGAGATACTTCAGGTCCGCAGTCTTCGGGTTTGCACATAGCTCTTCTAGGTCTCCGCGCTTTGCTCTCCACGCATAAATTAGCTTGCGCTTTGATTCTCTTGCCTTTAAGCCTAACAAACTGAAATATCTGTCGAGGGTGATATCCATGCTGCCGCTTTTCTCAAAAAAGAACAATCTTGAGTCTTAACCTGTTTGCCGTGCATGTGCGTCTGTGCGTTGGATGACCCCGCCCCTGTCCGGTGAGGCGAGGCCGCCCGGGTGGGGTGGCCTTGGCCATTGCTGCAGAGCGCGCGCTTTTTGAATGGACCCGATGCTTTTGCCACCTTTTCCAGTTTCCAATAATTGCAAATACAGCCGTCTGTCTAACCATTCTGATTGGCTAAGCCATGGTGTCCGTAAATGGTGATCGTCCGTTTGCACATAAAGTTTACGGTATATTTCCACTTACAGTTGGGATAGACACAATCGAAATAGACAGTGAAACTCGTTCCGATTTCAGAACGCCTCGCCGAGGTGTTCTGAGTTCCCCACTCAGAACGGTGCAAATTCTGAAACTCGTTCCGAGTGCCGTATACATTTTAGCCAATCAGAGATGAATTTCACTCAGAACGAGTTTCAGATTTTCTACTTAGACCACCCCCTTCCTATTTTGAAGTGGCCCGTTCCCATAACACTGGTGATCATCTGATGGCTTTATAGTGCTGACTAGTGCTGTTTCACGCACTCGAGAAATCTGCAATAAAAGTACTTTCACGCATGCAGGAAACGTTTCACGCAACACTGCCAAACAGGGATATTTGCGTAAAACGTTTCCTGACGTACTTTCCACGTACTTTCCCGAAATGCGTGAAACAGCACTATTAGGCTCGGTCTTATATCGGCCCGGAAGCGGGATGGGACCAATCAGTTGTCGAGTTTGCGGCCACTCCTGTGGGGTGACACCCTTCCCGTCCCGCTGGGATGTAGTGTGGCACGGTCCGCGGGATACACCAAATTAGAGAGACGCCCACCACCGATGCCCATCTCACATGCATGTTCGCGGGCTGGAAGTCGCCAATTACAGTCCTGGTCCCATCCCGCTGTGCGGGGAGATATAAGACCAACCCTTGCATGAACCACTTTTATCAAAAGTATCACAAACGGTTTTTGAGTTATTTAGTGGAGAATACCGTGATATGCTTCGGCGCGCTGGCTATAATTGAAGCCCTCGCTTGCCTCCAGACTCCTAGTATTCGCCGGATGAACATGAACTTGACGGCAGAACCCGACAAGACCCCAACACTGTCACATATTTTTTGTTCATACGTTAAGATAGGTGGTTATTTCAGGAATGTAAAGAACCGATTAGAAGCTGAAAACGAACTATAGAAGGTTTCAAAAGTGTAATTCAAAGTCTGAGCGACAAAATTTAGCAACATTCTGATGCAAACAAAAGTATCACTAAAACTTGTGCCCATCTTTTCAAAAGTATCACTACTGGTGCAATCAAACTTCTGCGTCTTTGCCATCATCTCCAGACTTTGAACGTTTTGCCTTTGCCGCTTCTCGTCGGGCACGCTTGACCCCGCGAGCTGCAAGTTCAATGGCTTCAGTAGGCGCCTGGTAGATGGGGTCATTCGAAAATTCGGCAGGCACGTAAGGAAAAATCTTCTTGCGAATGTCTGAGGCCTTTTCAGGGTAGGCGTGTCAATGTACTGATTATTCAAGAACGTCGTATACTCAGCACGCAGTCTGTCCCACGTGAAGACCGGAGGAATTAACGTGTAGTCGTCGTGCGAGACGTACCGTCAATTCGTCGACACAACCTTCTTCAAGCGCACCCGTACCGGCACAATATCACCAACTCTCTCCGCAATGTCAACAAACCACTTAACCAATTGGTCCTCTTCGATAGCGCACGCATTCGTGTTGTCGGTGTTTCCATGTTGCTTCGGGTAGATTAGTCCACGCGTACCCTCGTTCGATACAAATGCAATGATCTGTTACTGACGCCAAACACGCTCAAAAATGCAGACTTGCACACTCGGCCGATGAAAGACACCATGTAGGAAAACCGCTCCCGCTCGCTAGTTTTCTTTTCCGACAGCGCAGCACTCGTCGCGAGACTGGTCAAAATGGCTGTATGGCGCTCGGGCTTCGTCATCTGACGTAAGGAGTCAACAAGGTACGTGGTTGGAACCCGTTGTCGAGAAAACAGCTCTCGCTCCGCAAAGTCGACAGTCTTCAAACCGGGTGTGGCTTCAGGGGGATGCGCAATCTGGTCGACAACAACATTGTCATCCGTATGACTGTCTTCATCCTCGCGGTCGGAATCCTGTTCACTATCTCCGTCGTCTTCGTAGGCACTGTCATTTTGAGGCGTCAAGGCTTGCCTCGCTGCTAGCGTCCACGCAACCGTAATCTACAACATCTGGATAGACTCTGTAAATACAGCATTCATTGGTCAGCACAACTGAGCATCAGCATACCTGTCGTGTGGGCAGGTTCAGACGTTTCCGCGACAGCGCTTTCTGGTATATTCGCGTCAGCATTAATTGGTGCGTCCGTGTCAGCATTGCGTTGAGCGTCCGCGTCAGCATTTCGTGGGGAATCCTTGTCAGCATTGCGTGGGGCGTCCATGTCAGCATTATCTAAAATAGAAACCGACAATGTCAATATAAGTAGCTCGGTCAGCATAACAAATGTTTGGTATACCGTTCGTGTGTGCAGCTCGCTGATCATGAACTTCCGATTGATTTGTTGTTTCCCTCAGAGGCTCAACAGGATGCCCATCCGAATCTACAATGACAAGTCAGTTTGAGTTCGTTCAGGCCTGCAGAACGTTTCATACTTGCAGATTGTTAGGCCCCCAGACATTGGTGAACGACGACAGCTCGCGTCGCCGATCCGCTGCTTCCTGCGCCTGTTGTTTCTTCGTCTTCGTCTTCGTGGTGGTTGGCTTTTTCTTTGTCTTCTTCTTCGTGGGCGCTGGCGATGTCGTATCAGTCTGCTGTTTAGCATTTGTTTGGGCGCTTGGTGCCTTTTGTCGCTTCTGTTTAGGCTCAATTTCCACAACTGAGGCCCGTCTTTTGCCTGCCGCCACGACTGCACCACGCGTCGTTGATCTGAGGTTACCTGGACATCGATATAGAGGAAGGAATGTCAGCTGTGTAGACTACCACCCACCCGGCTCGTAAATACCTGTCTGTACATTCTGTTGACGCACCATGACGTTGGAGATATTGAGGCGCGCGCATAGCTCCTGGTCGGTCTTGACATACGCAAGTAGGTTGTCTTCCCCATTGAAGAAGTCGACTCCTTCCTTGCCACCGCGAAGCTTGCGACCCGGCTTCAGATAGTTCATGCTACAGTAATATATACGTATTAGTTAGTTACAGGACTAATACACGACATTCGATGTACGTACTGTATCGGCATGTCCACTGCGTGCTTCCACGTCCACCCTTCCTTCAGCAAATGTGGCCGCTTTGAAGTCCATACAATACGCCATGTTGGCTCTGGACGCGCAAAATGAAGACTGAGTGGTGGCGCCAAAAGGGGGAACCGACTTTTGAATTTTTTAAAAATATAGAGCGCGGTAGTTCAAGCCAGCTGCTTTTGACGTCCAATAGAATGACTTCATTCTAACACGTGGACCAATGAAATCCATTCAATGTATGGGAAGGGGCGATGATATCTTTTGCGGATTCAAGGTCATAGTGAAATCAAGTGTTTTCTTATGCTGACCGAACAGCATAAAACCGTATTGCAAGGCTCCGCTGCTAAGGGGTTAAGTCCGAGATTGCGTCAGCGAAACTGAGAAAATGGCAATTCACATCACGCTATTCGTTGAAGCCCCGACTTTTGTCCCTGTTAGCAACGACTGGCTCTGGGCCATTTCTATATTGAAAACAAGCTTATCACTGACATCGCGGCCAGTACAAGTTTTGTGCCCACATGCGGGCCACTTTCTCTTTCGACGACGACAAGCAGCTTGTCCAGCTCGCCCGCACATACATCGATGCTGGGTCACGGATCACATGGAAGGACATTGGTCACCGCATGCGCGCCACCGGACACTCAGCAGCCGCGCTTCACCAGAGGCTCCAGACGCTGATCCGAACGTACGGCAGAGACATAGCCCGCTTCCCTGCCAATTTCTTTACCGCCGTCCGCCGTCCACGTGGCCGCCCGTCAGCTATAGTACAGCAGCTTCGCTGTCTCGCTGCGCATACGCCGCCAAGACGACCACGCCAAGCAGAAGAGGCGACAACACCAACACCTCGGACAGCGTCACCATCGGCTGTACGGCAAGAACGGGCGCAGTTAGAGTCACGACCTGCAGAACTAGCGTTGAGACCGCAAGAGCAACAAGAAGACGCCCCACCTGACCTACGAGCTGCAGAACCAGCGCCAGAACCTCGTGCGCAAGAAGAAGAAGCCCAACCAGAGCCACAACATGGAGCAACAGCGCCGATACCTCGTGCGCAACAAAAGAAGCACCAGAGCCACAACTGGCAGAACCAGCGCCGAAACCTCATGTGCAAGAAGAAGAAGCCCTACCAGAACCAGCGCCGAAACCACGTGCGCAACAAGAAGTAGCTGCTCCAATGCCACTACCTGTAGAACCAGGGCCAGAACATCAAGGACTACAAGAAGAAGCGCTTCGCCCTCCGTCTACACCAAGTGCTGATGGTTGCGTGAGCAGCACAGAAGAAAAAGGTCCGAAGCGAGTATGACTGAGGCTGCCGATTCATCTACGCTGACTGCAATAATGCCAGTCTTACCACCAGGAAGAGCGGAGGAGGCTGTGGCTACAATGTTTGTGGACGTGCCACATAGTGCGGTCGCTCAAGCTGGTGATAGTCCTCACCTCAACGTTGGAGAAGTGCTGCCGTCGGGTGTCACTACCTTACTCCGAGAACTTGGTGACGTCGGCAAAGATGACGTATTTTTTACATTGGTGCGGGTCTTGGAAATATTATCGCTCAAGTGGTGCTGGCGACCAAGGTGTCGAAGGCGATCGGCATCGATGTGCGTGCGGACGTCTACAATCTTGGCGTGCAGATGATTTCCAGGAGCCCGTACGGCCGACAAATTCATGCAAAAGCTGAGCTATACTGCAATGATATCACCGGACTTCCTTTCTCACGCAAGCCTCCGTTTGAACAAGCTACTATCGTGTTTTGGAACAACATCTTGTTCGAACCTGTCACGACGGAATACGTGAAGCGCCGAGATGGCCGTGATGCTTCAGGTGCGTTTCGTCGTTTGTACTGCTTCGGTTTGCCCAAGACACCGTGAGCCTTGCTTCTCCGAGTTCTGCACTTCCTTCGAGTTATTTCAAGAGGTAGATATCCAGTGCAGCTGGAAAGCCGAGCCGCAGCGTGCGTATTTGTACCGTTCGTTTGACTTGTAGTGATCGGCGCTATTTCAATACTGAAAACAAGATAAATACCCACTTCAACATGACATATCAGGCTTTGATTTCTAACGAAAATGGTTGCAACAATTTCAATACTTACTTCAAGATAAAAGCACACTGCAACTAAATGTTGATTGAGCGCACTACGGACGGGCGGTTTCCAGCGGTGACTTCATCTTCAGCGGTTTCTGGGGTCGGGTTGCACTGCGCCATGCTCTCGTGTTTGAGCTTGTACAATTCCGAGCCCATGCGTACCTTGCCTTTTGATGAGAACAACTTGCGTTGAAGGTAAAAGCCATGGTACTTCTCCCAGCATGTCCATGTCTTCTTTGGACACATGTACGGCTTCGTGGCACGTACACGTGCTGACAGAGACAGACGTTGTGAAGAACGCAGTGGTCGGTAACCTTGGTGGCGTAGCGGTCCTCCCACCTGCACACTACACATTTCCTTCGCTTCCAATTATTCTCGTAGACTCCAGTCGCAAAACCGTGGACGATGAAGGTTCTGTGGCATCCAGCAGAGCGACCAATCCGTCGACAGGCTCATCGGTCGGTCCCCCAGTGTCGTCCCCACCACTGTCGCTCTCTGAAGAACTGCTAGCAGCCTCACTCCAGTCAGAATCTTCCTTGCTCGCCATCACCAACCTATTCTCCGACGGGGCTGTTTTGCTTTTTGCGAATTTCTCGGCTCAACGAAAGCCAGTCACGGTGCACTGTCCCAACTTCAAAAGGGCTTTTTAAAAACCTCAAATACCGATTAGTGATACTTTTGATAAAAGTGGTCTCACATGTTAATAATAGTGCTGACCACCAAATCTTTTAGTGATGATCTCGTTTTTATTAGTAAAAAAAGGCGGTCCTCTTGTAATTGTCTCGTGCCAGCACAAACGCTGATGGGCTGGAACTTAGCGATCCGCTGCATTGCAACGGCTCGAAGGCAGTCTAGTCCAGAGCCGGATACATTGCTGAAGCTTCTAGACCACGAGGACACACTGGTGGCGTATGCTGCGAAGGAACAGCTTCGGGATCTTCTTGTGGCGACTGGTTTCACAGAAGACGCGCATTGTGTCAATGAGGTCGTGAAGTACGTGGGGCACTGCAAAACTGTAGAGCTCGAGATTGTTAATAGCAGGATCAGAGGCTAATTCGTCCATCACTACAGAGATATCATGACGAGATCGACCCGGACTTTAGGCCGAGAGACTGGCGGGTTTCGGTTCCAGTTGCTGCGGCATCTCCTCAAGACGAAAGCCGATGGAGAAGGTGACAGTGGAGATAAGTACTCGGAACGGGTGGTGGAATATCCCTATTTGGACGCAGTACTGAAGAATCTACAGCATGTGGAAACGATGGTGTGCGGTGTGCTCGTGCCTACAGTCAGTTCTGAACGAGGAGATGAGTTCTCTGGACCAGCTCCGTACTCGGTCCAATACGAGGCTCTCGTGTTTTTGAGTGACCTCATGGAGTGTGTTCACGGCGTGGACTCTTCCCATCTCGTGGAATTAAGCAAGCAGATGTTAATGCTGATGGAGACTGTATTTTTGGGAATGGACTACGTCTCGCAACCGACATTTGTGTCATGTGCAGTCCTGGGTCTTCTAGGTGAATTCCAAGAGCTGATGACGTCTTGGAAAGAGCAAGCGCACGATAAAGATGGTGTGGAAATCATGTACTCAGATTGGCTCGATAAATGCTTGGCGTGGGTGCTGCAATCTTCTTGCACGTCCGAAGCAGTACGGCTACTCAACAGCAATGAGCCCTCTCATGTGTCCAGTCAAGAAGCGTTTATTGGTCAATCGGACCACTATCCATTCTTACAGCAGTGTGTCCTATGCTTAAGTCGCATAGGGGTTGCACTTCTTGAAGCTATGCCGACCATGACAACGAGTAACAGTGATATCTCGGAGGCGAACGGGGTATCCTCTTGGAGAAACGTCGAGTTACCGCACCGACAACAGCTTTTCGCTGTATTATCTGAACAAGACGACGTGATGATTGAAGTATTGAACGGGCTGACGCGCATATGGATTCTCGCCGATGGTGGGAGCAAGGAACCTGAATTTCTAGTTCAGCAGCGAGTTTGGCCCACACATTTTGCATCCGAGTATGATCCGAACTTACTTTTTGCTGATCTCGTGGATACACTTGGACGAGACCACTTAGTGCTGCTCGATCTCCTCGTTTCAAACGGTACGAATCGCAAAGTTATCATCATGTATGCACTTGCAGCTAATTAATACGATATCCGCAGAAACCAAAATGCTCGAGTATACAATGACATACCTGCGGCATCTAAGCACATACTGGAATGCGAGCAAGCAAAAATTACAGAGTGACGGTCGGTTGAACGAGATGATGAGCGTGCTTATTCGATTGCGACTTGAGATCGAGCGTCTTGTGGCTGCAGGCTTGTTCCCATATCGTGCTGGCCCACTCACAAGGCGATTGCTGGCGATCGAGAACCTGTATGAAGAGCCAAGTGACACCGATGTAGAGCAGTATAAATTATTTGTGTGTTAAGATTTAGAGAATTTCCAGCGCGGTTTGACCTCGCTAGAGCAGATGCAATCACAAACTGAAAACGGACGAAACTGGAGCGACGGTGTTGGGCACCAAGTAGGCCTGGTAGGAGGGTCTCTACCGCAGAGAAGTGCCTAGCGCGTCGAGTCTTCAACACGAATGCCTTGCGAGCGTCGGTTGAGTTTGGCTTCCAGCTGGTCCTCCATGTAATGGAATTGCTGGACCATCGTCGGCAGCATCGGTTCTAAAGTGAAACAAAATCAAGCACACGACTATATGAGCACCTCAATAATTTACCAGTCCGCCAAAATCTCGGCCCAAAACCCACCTAGCTCCTGCTTTTGGCTTCGCAGAATAGCCGAATTAACTTCCTCGGCCACACGGCGACGCTGGGTTTGTTCCAGCAGATGCCCAAGCGGCGACTCGGATGGATTTTGGAAGGCAATGACGGACATCGTCCGTTCGATCTCGTGGAGAAACTGCGGCTGCTCCCCGTAAACAACAACGCGTCAGCAACTGATCAATAACTGGCAACTATCTGGGACCAACTCACGCTCTTCTGGCCAAATGGCGCCAGGTTCTTGATGGCAAAGTGCAGAGCTTCTTCGATATTGTGGGCTTTGATCAACTCAATGAGCTCCTGCTTGGCCAGCAAAAAGTCCATGCCGCTGTTTTTCTCCAAAATTTCGGGGTCCATCCTGGCTAGTTTGCCTCGCGCCTTCTGCACCTGCCCCTTGAGAAGCATCTTCTGCACACTCATGCGCTCCTGCACCGACTGCAAGTCCACGTGCGCTAAAAAACAATGACCGAATCGTCAGTCAAGTTGAAGCTGCCGAAGCACCGGAAAAGACGCACGCTTGGTGCCCGAGTCGCGCCAGAACGCCTCCGCCACCTCTTTGTAGCCTTTTCCCACCAGGTAGTCCATCACCAAGCGGTTCATTGATCTGCGTATTGCATGTCAACGTCTGCAAATCCTCTAGAAAGGTAAAAAAAAAAGTAATAATAAAAAGCGCCGCACTCTTTCGAGATCCGGCGAGACCCGCGCTTCTTGAAGCGGCGCTCATTGGCTGGCGTGTCGCCAACGCCCACGGCCCCTGCAGGTCCGAGGCGGTGGCTCGAGCTGCCGAGCGTCGCGTTGCGGGCGTAGCTGCGCATCTCTTAACGGCGAAATCCGAACTGGGACAAAAAGTACTGTACGGTGTGTAAACTTGAAGTTAGGTTTTGCGCATGTGTACCACACAATTCAGAATAAAACGGATAATAAAAGAACTTCCGAGAGATGCTGAGCATGGGGCGCTCCTCGACGGGCGGCGGTGAGTTCAACATCGCGTTCATCAACGGCCCCATCAAGTTCCACAGCGAGGAGGGCGTGCTCTACTCACGGCTCTTCCACATCGTACGCTCGTGTTGCTTTTCTGAATGAAGTTGTTGTGTAAATTTAATTTGAATGTTATTCTCTGTATTTTTTTAATTCGAATTTGCTGCAGGTGGACACGGATTCGGATGGCTACATTGGAGGGACCGAAGGAGCGGCGTTTATTCGACGTGCGCGGCTGCTGAACGACGCCAACCGAGAGGTTTATACAGGAGAAAATTATGGTGATAGTGGAGAGGAGTGGGCCTGACGGGTTTGCTGCAGATCTGGCGGCTGGCGAGTGGGGAAAGTCGCAGGAGAAGCTGAACAAGGACTGCTGGTTCGTGGCCATGAAGCTCGTGGCGCTGGTGCAGAGCACTGGCAAGTGCCAGATGCAGAGTCTCTACTCGGGGAGACCCTGCCGTTGGCCGACTTCCAACTCGAGCAACCGGTGGACAATGTGGTACGGTTCTTTTGGTGACAAGTTGTCACCAGCAACACAATAGTTTAAAGTGGTGCAGATTCTAATCACGGGTTGTTGGGGTTTGCAGCTTCCGGAGGAGACGGCGCCGGACTTTGAGCGGTCCTTTGTGGTGTCGGTGAGCACACCTGTCATCGTTGGGTCGGGGTACTCGCGCTATACGCAGTACGTGATGTCCACGAAGGTACGGCTCTGGACGTTTTGTTTTGTTATTGTTGGGGGTTAGAAACCTCACTGAATTACCGACTGCAGACGAACTGCTTGCACTTCCCGTGCACGACGGCGCAAGTGAAGCGACGATTTAGTGACTTGGAATGGCTACACCAGCGGCTACTGATGCATTTTCGAGGTAAATGCTGCACTCACGTTCGTGTCACCTGAAGACCGAAATGATTTACTGACTCTTTTATAGGCACCATCATACCACCGCTACCTGAGAAGCGCTGGACTGGAAATATGGATGCGACTTTCGTTGAAGAGCGCCGTCAAGCCCTAGAGCACTTCATCGTATGTCGAAAATGTCTAACCCACAGGCTACTGCACTTCTTTTACTGACTTATTGTTTACGTTGGCGTAGAACGAGGTGTGTAGCCACGAGAAATTATCACAGACGCTGGAACTACAGATTGTTCTTACTGCTAGTACTGAGGTTTGCGCTTGAATTCCTCCATTAACTGGTACCCCGCCTACGCCAGCGTAATGCTGAATGGTCGTCATGGTTGTAGGGGTTGATTGCTGGGAAAGAGCTGCTGAACGTGGCATCGATTGCGGCTGCGTATGTTCCAACGCCGGCTTCTGTAAGCTCGTTATGGAGCTCCTTGAAGGACGGGGTGTTTTTATCATCCTCGAACGTACAGCAAGTGGAGATTAAGACTGACGAAGACTACGCGAGGGTAAGTTAAGAATTCTAGCTTGGGGCTTGTATTATCAAGCTAAACCATATTTGGCGTTTGCAGATTGGTCAGCACATCGATGAATACGAAAAGCGAATCCGCGAGGTAACGCGATGTTCCGACATCGTCTACGCAGCTCAGCGTAGTGAAGGGTACGACCTGTCGCGATTTGGGAGCTACTTGTCTGCCCTGTCAGAGCACGAAAAGAGAGATCGAGACATGAAGCAACTGGCTGAGGTATGTTTTTATGCCTGGATCTACATGCTCAAGATTCTTATCCGCCTTGTTCGATGATCTTTTCATGTTTTAGGTCGCCGGAGATCACTTTGAGACCGTGTCAAACATCTACCAGGACCAGGTATGTGCTGCGAAAATTTCCTGATTAAATTCTTTTTGTGGAGTATGGAACTAAGATTCGCGTGGGTTGGTGTTGTTACAGCTGGATAAGCTGCTATCAATGTACGTGTCGATCGTGAGATACCAGGCGGGCAAAGTGGATGCAGTTAAGGTGCGAGCGAGATCCTGCAAGACAATTCGATAAATTCCCACCGTAATGGCTATTGTGCCTTTTGAATACAGACTGTGATGAACAACCGCGAATCAGCAATTCACGAGGTCCAGCAAGCGAGTGCAAGCATGCAACGCAACAAAGAGCGATTTGCAGCTGCACGTGCAAGTAGCGGTGCAGCGGCGTCTGCAATGCGAGCTGAGCAGAAAATGGCATCGGTACCTCAACGTGGCTTGGGCTGCATAAGTGTCTGCTTTAATCTGACTTAATCCTTTGATGCAGGCGGAGGATCGCATGAATCAGGCCAAAGAGCAAGTTCACTTCATCGCGAGCAGTCTAAAGGTGGAAACTAGGCGCATGGACACCGGGAAGACGGCGAACCTGAAGACGGCTTTGCTGTCATTGGCGAATTTGGAGCTGGACTACCATGTTCAGGTATGACTGTGCTTCCTATTGTGTGCAATAACTCTTGGTGGGTACTGACAATGACCTGAATCGTAGTCTCGAGCAGCGTGGGAAGGCTTGCGCTCATTTCTAGAGTTGAGTGAAGAAGCAGTTGATGAGAGTCGACAGAGAGCTCAAGCTCCCATTACGTATAGGAAACCAGGAGAGAAAGATTTGGGTCAAATCGTCGGGTTGCTGTGAGCCAACTTGGATTTTGTAGATCGGGGAATTTGTGGGATTCACTTCCTTACAGCCCATGCACATTTAAACTTCTGCTGGAAAATCTGAAGCGATCATTTCCTCCGGAGGGTATAGTACTTCAGTTTGTTGCTCAGTCGCAGCCTGCGCGTCTCCGTCAGCGGTATGGCTACTGCTATCCTCGTTTTCATCGTCGTCATCATCATATACATGGTCATCCATTGCCTCGTCCTCCTCATCCTGGCCTGGTACATCTGTGCCATCGGCATCTTCCATGTCGTGTTCTCCACCGACGTCGTCGCCTTCTCCGTGATGTTCAAGGGAGTGAAAACTCATGTCGATAATTCCTCCACCATCCTCAAATTGTAAGCCATCGAAGATTTCCAGGTCCTCGTGAAGGCTCATGTTTGTGAGCATATCATCGTCTACAGTAGCAGAGTCGCTCGAACCGTTCGTCGGATGCTCGGATTTTGCCTCCTCTGAGTCTGTCGCACCGTCAGCAGACACATCCTCGTTCTTAGTCGGCAGTGGTTCCTTTTTAAACGATGTTGCGTCGCTTTCAGCAGGGCGCGCTTTATCCTCGATGGCATCTTTTCCATCCGTAACGAAACCGGGTTCCTCTTTAACACACGTACCATCTCGAGCTGCCTCTTTGGCTTTAAGTTTCATTGCCTTCAGAAGTTGCTTCATCCTTGCAGTCATTAGAGATTCCAACGAGGAATTGCCACCCTTGGGAGCAATTTGTCGCTTGTACATCGCCTCAAGACGTTTCAATTTGGACTGGGTAGTTGTCCGCACCGTCGCCCCGGATGCAAGCAATTTGAGCTTTGCCGCCTCTGTTGCCTGCTTACCCGCGGTCGCAGCTGAAGGAAGTTTAGGAGCAGCATTTCGTGCCCACTTTTCCAGCAAACGTTGGAAGTCGTGTGAAATGGGGCCATATCCTCGGAACTCGGGGGTAAGAAGTGCTTTCGAACAGGTGACTGTTGCCTTGTACTGGTCCACCGTCGAGCCATTCATCTTGCACCAGCTCCCATTGGGGAGGTGCTTGAACAGCAAGTAGCGCTCACAGGACATGATCATGTTCGAGTTCTCCGAGCTTTTGGCTTGGCCAAACAGCTTCATACATTGAAGAAATTTCCCCACGACCTCGAACTCATTATTTATCATTGCTTGATTCACGTATGCCGCATTGAAAATGACGTTGATCTCTGGGACGAACAGATTTGGGTTGAGTTGCAGCGTGCCGAAGTTGCTCATAATGTCCAAGAAGCCAAAAATCATTCGCAGTCTGTTCATAACATATGCCAAGGTTCACAAAGCAAGTATGGTTAGATTTCCAGCACGTCACTACCTACCTCAATGAAAAAGCAGTAGGTTACTCAACTGGTCTGTAAACGAAGTCCACTCGACGCCGTCAGTATCAAATGGACGGAGCCCCTTATAAAGGGCGCGAACGGTGTTTGTGTGTGCAAAAACTTCCAGTGTTGACGCGCCAAGCGGGATTCCAACTTGTTCTGCAAGGAGCACACGTGATAAGCAGAACAAATGCATTCTCTGTCAGTGACGATAGTTCGAGGGGCTGTAGATTTAACAGAGAAACAGTAAAATTTACCTGCGTAGAAGGCAGCAAGAAGAGTGCTGATATACTTCGTGAACAGCGACGGGAATACCAGTTTGTACTTGCAGCGTGAACACGCGTCGGCCTCGGGGCATTGCGAATCCCACACATAGCACATAGACTTGAGCACCTCACATTTGGTCCTTCGATAGCGGGATGCCACCCGAAGAAGTCCATCACTGTAAAGTTGCGTGCTTTCATGAGCTCGATCACTTTGGCATGTAGCCCATGTGCAATGCAGGCTCGCTTTAAGCTACCGAAGATTCAGCAATACACCAACGGTTAGTGGGTCTTCCGGCCTTAAGTATTGGTGAGGCATAGCATTAATTACCTGTAAAGGCCAATCATCACTGTGAACACTTCGCGCACGTTCAGCATCCACTTGTCCGCAGTGGTGAGCTTTTCTCGTACCCAGCGCTGTAAGAAGTACCACAGAGACGGAGTTAGCATCTTGAACAATGTTTTTATGCTTTCACTGTAGCACTCACTTGTAAATAGGGCTCGACAAACTTCTCGGCAAACGGCTTAATGGGATATCCTGCGATCTGTTGTCAACAACATTAAAGTCCTCCGTTTCCTAGATTTCGAAAGCACACTTTCGAGGTAGGATGCACGTACCGATCCAATTTCTCCCAGTCGTAAGGACGCTAGATGACCAAACTTGTCAAAGTTCATGTTGCTGTTGGTCTCCAAGTTCACACACAAAATCGCTCTTCGAACCTGTATGCACAAGTAGAAAAAGGGTCAATCGTCAATGTTGGCGTGCCTACTGACCGAATGCATCCTACCGATAGTGCATTTGGCCCCCTTCGTCAGATCTTCCGGTGAGGCACGATTCTGCTGCACGATGAAACAGCTTCCGCAGAGCTGGCCGACTGTGCAATTATACAGTGAATTCAACCCACCACCGATGTTAGTCAGCACCTCCTCCACAAGTACCTAAAGTGAGTGATCGTACCGACAAAGGGAAGATTGCATCCTTGCCGATGCAGGCCGGGTGCGCGTGGAGACCACAACCACCATTGCACGTAAAAATGTCGCCTTGTTTGCCACATACCAAGCACGGTTCTTCGCTTTTGTTCGACGTCACTGGCGCTTCTGCCTCAGCTCCCGTGGCATTACCTTGCAAAGGTTTTGTATCTCAACTGGAGGCGCCAAAGCTTGCAACGGCGCTGTCTGAAAGTTCATGCCCTGGCTCCCCATCAAGGATTCAACGTGGATGTTACCACCAGGATTTCCTTGCGGCTCTGGCTTCATGGCGTTCTGGTCCATGAATGTAGGTGCGGTCTCCTGGCCCAGCATAGCTGTCATTGCAGCGCTTTGTTGTTGCGGCTGGTGTGCATTATTTCGTGCTAGTAAAACAATAAAACAACAAATCAAACCAATAGTTAGCAAGTAAACCCACTAATCATCACCAAAGATCCCGCGATCCTACCCGCCATAACCGCCGCGAACTGCTGTTGCTGCTGACGCTGCTGCATCTGCATCTGCATGTGCTGCTCCCGCGTCGTCGGGACGCTCGGCGCCATGGACATTTGCGTGGGCATCGACGACATCAGCGGCTGCGAGCCCATGAAGAAGAGGCCGCTCTGCTGTTGCGCGTCTCCGAACATATTTCCCGCCATCGCATCCGTCTGCGCCTCCGTGCGCATCTGCTTGGCCAGTCGCTCCTCGTCGCTCGCAGCCGCCGCTCGCTTGTGCTGCATGGCCGCGTCCGCCGGCGCGCCACCCCCGTCCATCTCGGCGTCTAAAATGCGCAAAATGGAAAAGTGACGTGGCGTACACAAAATATCGCACTTTGAATTAACTTGGGAAAACGTAAGTTCCAGACTCCGACGATTCAGAACTCACTTTCATTGGCTGAAAATCTATTATCGCTGACATTTGGTATCTGGCTTACCGCATAACACTTCTCATAGAGCTCACACTATTCATAGAGCTCACCTGGTCTTAGCCAATCAAGTTGCATTAAAAGTGGACCACCCCGTGCCACTTCTCATAAAGCTCACAACCAAAAATAACAGTACAATTTTAAGATAGCAGCACCAGTAGCAGTTTGATAGCCATTCATTCCGTAGCTCCTTCTAGCGTTCCAGCACTCATTGTGTTTTTTGCGGAGCCTGATGGCACGAACTGGTCGAACACGTCTGAGGGACAATGGTGGATCTAAGCCAAAGCAATACAAACGTGTAGCGGTAGCGTATGAGTTCAAGTTGCGAGTCCTGAAGCACTTAAAGACGTCGACAATGGTCTCGACGGTCTCCAAGTTCTTCCCTGGCGGAAACTATCACTCTAAGCGGCGCCAAGTGTACGCCTGGAGGAAGGTCAGGGCGGTTATCGAGCGTAATTGCGCTCAAGGGAAGCGTTTTCATCGACGGGCTCGCAATTTTGGTGCCAGCTCGACGATGTCCGAGCTTGAAGAAGAGCAGCTTGTGCGTTGGGTGAATGACCTCCGAGCTGACGGGGTGCCCGTCACGTCTCTGATGCTCAAACTCCAGACCCAGGAGATTTACCAGGCCCGCCCTCGCCCCAGAGTATTCCGAGCGTCGTGGAGCTGGCGAAGGCTCTTTCTACGCCGCCACCGACTGTCGATTCGCCGTAGAACTCGGGAAGGCCAGACGACGCCGGAGGATGCGTTGCTGAAGAGGGTCGAGTTTAGCGAGAAGGTGCGAAACAAGATGAAGGAGCTGGGTATTGCGGTAGTCTACAACGCTGACCAGACAGGTACGTCAAATGGCGAGTACTACCGACCTGCTCACTGACATTTTTGCGGATGTGTGCGTGGCAGGCGTGAATTATGAATACGTGCCAACTGCGACGGTCAATCGACGTGGGGAGAAAACTGTCTGGGTGAAGTGCGCGGGGAAGACAAAGGAGCGCGTCACCGCCATGCTGCTGGCAGCTAGTGACGGGACCAAGTGTGATCCATTCCTCGTCTTCAAGACCCGTCCCTCGACAAAGCCCGAGATTGCTCATGAGAACAAGGTGGTTCGGCATGGCTTTGGTCGCAAACTCTGGAGAGAGGTCGCTCCGCTACAGGAGGGCACACAAATCTACGGCAATGGTGCAGGCTGGTGGAACAGTGAGTTGTCGATTGAGTTTCTCTACCTGCACTTTGGGAAAAGAGCGAATATGCACGAGCCAATCCTCTTGCTCTGGGACGACTTCTCCGGTCATTGGCGTGCGGACGCGGTCATCTTTGCTCGCTTGATTAACGTCGAGCTCATGAAAGTCCCTCCGGGCTACACGTACGTCTGCCAGCCCGCTGACGTCGCTTAAAATCGACCGCTGAAAGAGGCGATACGAAAGCAGTGGGTGGAATTTCTACTGCAGCAAGTTCGAGCCTCGGGAGCTGGAGTACCCTTCAAGATGACGCCGCCCTCGCGCCGTGACGTGGTGAGCTGGATTACAGCAGCATGGGAATCGCTCACGCATGACACCATCTGCAACGGTTTCAGGAAAGCCAATCTGACTGAGTCACGCACCAACTCCTGTATGGCCATCGCGAATCTGCTGTCCACGAGCATGCCATCATCCGAACCTGACTGGGGCTCTCTTGCTCGTCGTCTGCAGCATAGCAGCATCCCATCCGTCGCCATTAACCCTGCCTTCGACATCGAGCACAACGAGCACGACAACGGCGCCAGCAACGAGATTCACGACGACGGTTTCGAGGCAGACGACGAAGGCGATGCTTGAGACTTGACTGTCGATCGAATAAGACTACCGGGAGGAATCGAACCTCCATCCGCCCGAAGGCACTTTACCGTTAAGCTACGGTAGTAGGTCTTCACAGGACCTGCGCAGACAACACCAAACCGTTAGGCCTTGAATAGACGTTGGGGAAAAACGATTTCGCTCACCTTTTCGTGTTGGACGGGGAATTAACCATAGCAATGGCGACAACCCTCTTGGGACGCACAGCCCTCCATCAATTCGCTTCGCGGTCAATCCAACACTGAACAGGGCGACTGGCTGGCGGCAGAGTTACTGCGACGCTCATGTCTCTGACTCTAACTGGATATTTACCGGATGATAGCGAACATTTCGGCTACCATTTGCTCTTGCCCTTTCTTATCAACATCACGGGCACCGCAAATTGTGTGCACTTGTGGTGAGCTCTATGAGAAGTGTTATGCGGTATTTCCCAAAGAGCTCGTTGGAATGCTCTTTAAAGTGGGTTTGTTGTCTACTGAATCACTTAACGCTGTACTGTTGGTCTCTATCGGTGTGTTGCAGGTTGTTCAAGTTGCTCATTGCTGACGTCTTCGCTGCTTGACACGGATGCATCACGTCCCTGTGCCTCCCTGCATGTTGCCGCTCGGAACCGCTCGTGGATTCTCAAATCTTCCGCCAAATTGGAGGGACTCCCGCGCGGCTGATGACTCTCCGTGTCGCTCATGAGTGCTTGGCGTTCCCGCCGCTTGAAAGGAATGGTCCGAGTACCCATGCCTTCAGCTTGACGAATTAACCTCAGCGCGGTGGTAAGTTTAATATGATCAGCTCTGCGCTTACGGCTGCTTGGTTTTAATTTCAACGTTGTGTAGCCCATGTTGAACAGATCGATCGCGTGTGCTTCGTCACGGATTTGAGGTACAGGCTCATTCGTTTGCCCTTCAGTTGAGTTGGTTATGTGTTATATCATAATTGCCCATTCTGAAAGAGTCGCTTTTTGTTTTGGTGTGTCCAGGTCATCCGATGATATAGCTTTATAAGGGGGATAACCACGTCTGGAATCGCCGAACCACCACAACGTCCACGCCCCAAGAGGATCAATGCTGGGAAAATGCTTTGGCAGTTTGTGAAACATGCCACCCCACGACAAATAATTACGTTGTGGCCCCGAAGATACTGTTGTAGGCGCTGTTGATGTTGTCTGCTGAAGTCCTGCTGATACTAGCAGCGATCTGATTTCCTCACGTAGAAGCTCCCGCGTAATATTACCGGTTGTCACACCCTTTTCCTCCAATACTTTCTCCATTCTCCGTTCCAGCATGTCGGGAAGTGCATCTATTGACTTTTGCTGTCTATCAAGCTTCTTATAAAGCTCGATGTGCGGCGGTATTCCTGATGGCTCCATCCAGCCCGACTTGCCGACCTACAACAAGGCTCGCAAGCTTGCTAACTTGACTGGGTTGGTGAATATTAGCTTCGATAGCAGGAGGTGGGTGGTTGGCAAATTTTGCAGCAGAAAATCAGCGTGGTGAACTAGTGATGCGAGACAGAGCCGCAAAATATCTCGTAAATTCAATTCACTAGCCAGTCCAGGAAACATTGCTGCAATGCACGACTGGATCGTGTCCTCAGAATTGTCACGGAAGTGAGACGGGAGAATGGCAAAATTGGAATCGTTCACCGGTAGACCAGCAACAATGCACGCGTCGCGTATCGTCCCCACGTCGATTGTGTCTGCTGCCATGCCGTGCAATCTGTCAGCGTCCATGTTTAGAAACGGAGGCCAGTTCTTGAATAGTTACCCAATGGGAGTGGAGCCTTCTCGTCGGCGTCTGGTCCTTACGATTTCGCGGAAGGATCGCATCCGTGAGGTACCTATAGTAACTTTCAGTCAAAAACAGAGGAGGGAATCCTTCATTCCAGTAAAAAAGTAAGCCGATCCGCCTACGTTTTGACGGGATAACCCATATATAACTTACGTAAAAAATAGGAGAATGACGAGTACAGTCAAACCTGCTTATATGAGACCCTGTTGGTGACCATCTAAAGCAGTGATTCATATAAAATGGACTCAGTTAACAAAATTATGTGGTGCACATAAAGAAGTCGGGCATAGTTCGCTGCCGCTTTGCCTTCAGCGTAGTCTCCCTAACCAAATCCGTCACTGTCAGTAGAGCCCTTCGTTCGCTGTCAGTCTTCTCTCCGCATTGGAGCAAAAACGCAGAGAGTTCCATACAGTGTCTCAATGCAACTGCGGGCTGGATGACAGGTTCTAGGCCCTCGTCCTCACCATCCTGCGAACCGCCATCACTAAGTGCTGCTTCGTCCACAATCACGTCAGGTTCGTGCACACCCACATCTTCGTCTACTGCCCCATAGTCACAAGCACTAGCAGCGCCCTCCCACTTCGCCAACAACGCCGTCAACTCCTCCATCTCGTCGCTGGAAACAGGTTCGACGTAATCAACACTAGCTCGGACATCTCCTAGCATCCTTCCACTCAAAATGCGAGTTTTAATCCAGCAATTCGTGATTGTTGTTGGTGTCACACTAGCCCAAGCATCAATGGAGACTTGTACAGCTTCAAGCACATTCAGCTTTCGTGTAACGTTAGCCTCAAGTGCATCCAGGCACCACCGCACGAAAACTTTTCTGTAACGAGCCTTGAAGGACCGTATTATGCCTAAACACACCACGAACGCACAAGTTAGTTTTTGTCTTAAAGAAACATGGATAACTTTCTTACCTGCATCAAGTGGCTGCACAGCAGAAGTCATATTGGGGGAGGAAGTGGACGGTCACGTGAGACAGATCCCGGAGAATCTTGTGGCTGGAAGCGTTGTCGACTAGAAGAAGAACCTTGCGATTACCAGCCGCCATTTTTAGGTTGAAGTGATGCAGCCATTCGTCAAAAATGACGGATGTCATCCAAGCCTTTTGGTAGCTCTATACAGAACAGGTTTACCTTTAATGGCCACTCCCTTTTTAAAGCACCGCGGATTTTTGCCGTTCCAATGACGATTGGGTCGAGCTTCTCGGAACCAGTCGCATTGCAGCAGAAAGCCAAAGCCACTCTTTGCTTTTCCTTTTTCTTTCCCTTGCGTGGGGCCGTACCAAGCGTTCGATTGGGTGCTAGTCGGTAGAACAGCTCTGTTTCGTCGAAGTTGAATACGTTCTCAGGAGCGAACTCTGCCACCAGCCCTTGCAACTCAAGCTTGGCATCCCTTACAGCATCATCGTCCACTGCACCACCATCTCCATGTAACGTGTGCGAACGAATACCATTACGCTTTTTAAAGCTGTGGAGCCATCCGTTACTAAGACGGAGCTGCGCGGGGTCGATGCTGAAGCGCTCAGCCAGCTCGCGAGCTTTCAGCAGGAGGATGTCGTCCGCCATTGCGGTTTTCGCTTCATTTTGAAAGAAAAATTCTCTCAGTTCGCGCTCGAACTGAGGAAATTTCACGCGGCGCCGCTTAGTTGCCTTCATGTCGACGTGACTGAAGTAGGAGGAAGGCAGGGCACGCAGTCTGGTGAGGGTAGCTCGGCTGACCCGGGCCTTGAACGATGAGTAGTTCCACTCGGAGAGCATGGTGTTGTTGATGCCAGGACTCTGCTTCAGCTTTAGGTGAACCTGGAGCTTCTGCTCGAGCGTCAGACAGGTGCGTGAGGACATGGGGAGCGACGGAGCTTGGGGTGGGCTGTTCTTTTGGTTGGAGGAGTGTGTGGCGGAGCCAGTGTGGATCAAATAAACAGGTATCGCTTTTAAATAAACAGGTATCGCTTTTTGGTCCTCCAAATGTGACTCATATACCTTGTATGCATATAAAGAGAGACCATACAAAACTTAAGTGAAATGTTTGGTTCCGACAAGTCCTGCATCAAATAAACGGCGGTGCTCAAATAGGGAGGATCATATAAGCAGATTTGACTGTACTAGGAAAAAGATACGGAAATAAAAAAACGCTATTGTAGAAAGTCAAAAGATGATGCTGGCCAAGGTGACGCGCTCCTCGCTGCCGCTGCGCAGCACCGCGCGCTGTCCACTGTGGTGGAGGACGAAGTACGCAAGTTCAACGCCGCGTCCTCGTACGTTTCATGCATTGCTGCGTGTTTCTACTACTCGCTCTGAGCGTCTTCTTGTACCTTGCTCGCTGCAGAGACTGGTGGGCGCCCAAGAGCACGACGGGCGTGGGGCCTCTGCACCAGATCAATCCCGTGCGCGTCAAGTACATCCGCAGCCACGTGATCGAGCACTTCGGCCGCTCGAGGGAGGACGACCCCACGCCGCTGCAAGGTCTGCGCGTGGCGGACGTGGGCTGCGGTGGCGGCATCCTGTCCGAGTCGCTTTGTCGCATTGGCGGTACCGTGGTGTCTGCTGACCCGGGTGAGGACAACATTGCGGCGGCCAAGCAACACGCGGCGCTGAGCCGCTATACCAGCAGCATCGACTACCGCTGCTGCACGTCAGGTGAGATGGCTGTTGTCAACTGCTGGGTGGGTGCTCAATGCTGAATATGGTGCTTTGTGTGGCCCATTGTAGATGATTTGGTGGCGCAGGGGAGAAGTTCGATGTGGTGTGCTCGCTGGAGGTTATTGAGCATGTATCCGACGTGTCAGCGTTCTTGCACTCGCTCACGCCACTGATCAAGGTGAGTTTACGACATACTTGAGCAGTCGGCATGCGGGTCTAATGGGCTTGTTTTGCTTCTTGAAGCCGGGAGGTCTGCTCTTCTTGTCGTCCATCAACCGTACGGCGTTGTCCGCTGCACTTGCCATCGGAGCTGCAGAATATGTGATGCGAATTGTTCCGCCAGGTACGTCCCCGCTACGATGGTGAGTCGATCCTGTGTGGTTGCTCACTGTTGTTTTATCGACGTTCAGGAACACATGATTGGAACAAGTTTGTCAAGCCGGATGAAATTGAAGCCGTGTTGAGGGAGGACGGACTCGCTGTCAAGGATGTGTCAGGAATTGTTGGCGACCCCATTTTCCGCAGCTGGCGCATCCACCCGACGTGCACTGATATCAACTACATCATGTGCGCTACCAAACCTCAGCAATAATCTGCATCTGTGAACGCAGGTTGCTATAGCATTGAGAGCAACAAGGTGTCCCGACAGATGAGCAAAATTGTCGATGGTCGATCGTTCTTTATCCATAAAAATCAAGACTTTGTTGCCCTGTCTAATTAGTGATCTATCGGTCTTCTTCTTCTTCGGCTTTCGATACATCGTCAGCGTGTGTACCGTAATAACGCTGCGCATTCCAGTACGAAGCTACCAGTGCTTCGTAGCGCTCATTCTTAACGAGAGAAAGCTGTAGGTCGTGGTCATCTAACGTAGCCTGGTCTTTCAGCATGCGATGAAATAGCCGATCTCGAGCAGCTTCGGTCGTAGGCCAATTCGATTCCACTGCCAGACTCGCTAGGTCCTTCCACTGATGCTCCAGTGCGTCTAAGAGAATTGACAGATTAGTTTGTTTTCTTATAGAGCAAGAGGGGAATATTAGAGGTGACGCACTTTCACCGCTGAATTCGACGTGAATATGAGTGTTGCTGTCCTCGTCTGTACTTAGCTCCAGCTCTGTCAGCTTGCGTCTGCATGCACAACATTGTCAGCATTGTCAGTCTGTAACCCGCATTTTCTTCAGCTCCTACTATTGAACGCACCGAATGGTCCGGAATGCATTGATGGAGATGAAGACAACCGGTATCGATATTTGCTGAACTGCTACGGCAGCAGCAAGAGAACTTGCAGCGTGGGGGAAGCGCTGGTCGCCCATAATTATTCCCGCAGGTCGTCTGGACTCGAAGAAAGTTAATTGCCGCAGCAACGAACACCCTTTCGCACTATTCGGGTCCCGCAGTCTGACGGCAACGAAGGAATTCAGGATACTTCCCTGTCGGGAGTGGTGGACAGGTGGTGACATTTTCATCGGGTCCGTTTCGCACGGGTCTAACACTCGAGTGTCCGGGAAAATTAAGTCATGTCTTCCGAGAGGGAGATTCGCTCCACTACTGCCCGCCGAACCATAATCTGCAGGCTTGAGGAACTCATAGGTGTCGGCTATCAGATCCATTTCTGCTGATGTTGCCACTGATACAGACAGAAACCCTGCACTAGCATCTTCGATGAGAAATGCTGCAGATTGGCGTAGAGGGTCAAAGTCTTCCGGGTGAACCGCAAAACGATCAGCTGCACATACTGCGCTGAAAACAAAGCGGAGCTGCTGTGATTCTCTCGGACGTACGCCAGCCATTTGCTCAAGAAGGCGTGCTCCCGAATCTGTAGACACCATCACTAATGGGATAGTGATAGGGTGTGGCAGCGACGATGCCGGAGGAATACGTACACGAAGTGGTTTCTCACCCACTCGTTGGATGAAGACTACCCCTTTGGCTCCAGCTTCGTCTGCAATCGCTGCCTTCTGGTGCATCGGACACCCAAATACAGTCTACCGAAAGCCACACAACCAGTGTCATGAGTTATCTCCTTGTCATCTAAAGGGATGCAAAACAAGCATGATGCTTACCGGGACGAGGACGTATTTGTCGGTAACATTGATCGTAAGTGGAGCACACGCATCGAACGGACGGGCCAGAACCAACTCTCGGAAAGCGCAACTCGGTGTTGCTCCGTCCGAAGACAGCACTGCGTACAGTTTGAGCTCTTCAGATTTTTCTCCGAGACTTGACACCTACGAACACAACAAGGCATTGTTTAGTGTTCATCTCTGGTATAGCTGCTGATCGTACTAAAGATCGTACCACATAGTCGAAGTTCTCCTCATCGGTAGGGTCATAAACGACCGCAGATGCCGTTTCTGCGTCAATGACGCGTTCCTTCATCGCCGCAGCCGGGGTTGAATGCAGCGACTGTCGTGCGTCTGGAAGCGCAGCGTGCGTGGCAAATCCGCTGCTTGCAGCTCTCCCACCGCCTTCTGCAGCGTGAAGCCTTCGAGCGAAATGTCGTTAACAGCCACGAGTCGATCACCGATCTCCGCCAGACCGGACGCCTCCACAGCTCGCCCTCGCCCTTCAGAGTCTGCTACGAACTCCAGCACTTCCAGTCTTTCGCTAAGTCGTAGCCCGAGCGGTGCGCTAGTCGCCACGACGACCGAAAACTGTTGGGCGTCCAGCGAACACTTGGCTGCGGTATCACCGCCGCTAACATGGACAAGGATTGACCCTAGAGCAACCACAAGCGACAGGAGTCTGCACGTCATCGTGGAGTCCAAAGATCTTTTAAATGATTTTCAAGTCGACTTGAAGTGGAAAAATGCCACAGATTCCTGAAACGGCAGAACTGAGGGTTGCATAAAGCAGCTCGTTGGTGTTGTATCATGTCTACGATCTACTAGTAGTTGCACTGGTGAGTGACTGGCAGGTTAGAATTCATTCTCGTGGGCCCATAGCTTGAAAGTGCGATCGAAGCCGCAGGACACTACGTGCTTCTCGTCCGGAGCAAAGTCGGCCGACAGCACCTTGCCGTCGTGTCCGCGGAGCGTGGTCATCAACTTCCAGTCACGAGTTCGCCAGAGCTTGATGGAGGAATCGTACGAAGCGCTCAGCAGCAGCTCACTAGATACTGGCGAGAAGCGCACGTCGCTCACCAAGCTGTTATGCGCCGGGATCATGTAGGAACACTTTTGCTGCCGCAGGTCCCAGATGCGCACGCTGCGGTCATCGCTACCCGAAGCCAGCTGAACACCATTGGCAGCAAAGTCCATTGACAAAATCTGCTTCGAGTGGCCCTGTAATGGGAGCACGGCCTTGCCCGAACGTAAGTCCCAGACGCGTCCATTGCCATTCAAGTCGCCTGTAGCCGCGAGCGCGCCATCTTTCTGGAACGCAATGGCGTACACCTCCTTGTAGTGGCCTTCCTGTAGCAGGAGCTCCTGCCCCGTTGCAACATCCCAGAGTCGCCATGTATGGTCGAAACTCGTGGTACCAACATGGTTACCCATAGGGTGAAAGGCTACTTTTCCCAGACGTGCTTTGTGACCACGGAGCACCGCCAAAGGCTCGTTGCGAGACGCACTCCAAAGTCGGGCCGTACCGTCAGCAGAGCCACTGCACAAGCACGCCAAATCGGCACCATCCGCCATCTCGGAAAAATTATTGTTGGGGTGCCATGCCACTCCCGTGACACGATCCTCATGCCCACGGAAAACCTTGACCTCCGCCGCAGTCGTTGCATCCCATACCTTCACGAGACTACTCCATGAACCGGTAGCCAAATGTGCGCCATCAGCCGAGTACCGAACACTGGCTAGTGGCCGTACATCACCATTCTGACTGGCAATATTAGCCATTTTGAGCGCTGTAGTGTAGAGCTCGGCGGCGTGGCGGTCCACCGTCCGCGCTCGCTCTTCAGCGCTCATCTGCTTCTCCTGCCTCTCTCGCTTCAGCCT
This sequence comes from Phytophthora syringae, assembly GCA_012656105.1. Taxonomy (NCBI): domain Eukaryota; phylum Oomycota; class Peronosporomycetes; order Peronosporales; family Peronosporaceae; genus Phytophthora; species Phytophthora syringae. Next base: position 43,228 of record JAAKBD010000084.1, read on the forward strand.
TGCCCCCACCACCGTGGCACTGTGGGTGAAAATAGCAGTTCGAGCATTCTTGAGCCCCCGTTCTTGATAGGCACGTAGAACAACTGATCTTCCTGCGGCTTGGCTGCTCTTCCTGGCCCGCTCTCTTCTGCTGCAGCAGCTCCTTCTCCTGCACCAGCACTCTGCTTCTGAATATCTGCCAGCACCTGATGCACAAAGCCTGTCTCCTCCGCCTCCAGCTCCAGCCGCGACAGAATCTCGCGCAGTCGCTCGCGCCGATCCGCCGGGCGCTCTCCGAACAGCGTGACGGGCTCTCCAAGCTGCCGCAGCCGACGGATGACCTCGTCTACGCTCGTGGGGACGGAGATGTTGCGCGCGCGCTTCTCGGCTTCGATACGGCGCAGCAGCTGCGCGTGCTTCTCCTGGGCCACGCGACTGCTCTCCGACAGCTGCAGCACCTCCGTCTCCACGTTGTCCGACACGTTCACGTTGCCCGCGCGCATGGCCGCCTCCAGGTTACTGGGCACCAGGTCGCCGGCGCTGGCGTCGATGGCGCCGAAGTAGATGCCCTTCCGCTCCGCCATTGTGAGTGAGTATCCGCGAGTATTTTTTCACTGGAGCGTCCCGGAAAGAGCTGGCAACAAGATTGTGTGTGCTCACATAATAATATCCGTTCCACGAAAAGGCAACGACTTTTAGACGGTATCAATGATACATATATTTCAATCGATCAGCATCACACTGATGCATACATACTATCCAGATAGAAAATCGCAGTTCTGTATACTAAGTACTAGTATGTATCTGATGTTGGTCGTATCACTCATACCTACGTTCGTATAAAAATGGTCGTTTTTAGGGTCGCCGTTCAATACCGGTAATGTCGCTGGTCGCTGCTGCTCGCCACAAGTGGAATCATCCCGACGTCGGCATGGTGTGCAGCATGGAGAACTCGCAGCGTGCACTACGCCGAGGTGGTGCTGGACGACAAGGCCACCGCTCCATCTGTGCAGGAGCCCAAGCGGATGGACGTGACGGTCGTGGACATGCGCAACAGCGGCCTGGCCTCCATCCCCGCGCCCGCCGCAGAGAAGAGCAGCGTGTGGCTGTTGGCCTACTGCTGCATCGGCATCATGGTGTCCTTCACGCTCAACGGCGTGGTGCTGGAGAAGATCACGACGCACCGCGTGCTGGGCGAGCTGTCCATGACGTTCGTCTTCTGCGTCTTCAACTCGTTCGTGGCCGTCGGACTTAGTCGCGCGCGCAAGGAGAAGCCGTCCACGATGCCCCAGAGCTTCCTGGCCATCGTGGGCGCGCTGGCCTTCAGCTCCACCATCTGTTCCATGGTGGCGCTGCGGTACGTGACGTACATCACGCGCATCCTGGGCAAGTCGTGCAAGTCCATCCCCGTCATGATCATGGGCGTGCTACTGGGCAAGAAGTACGCCTTCAAAAAGTACGTGTCGGTGCTCGTGCTGTGCGCCGGTGTGGCTGTCTTCCTGCTGGGAACGGCCCACGAGAAGCAGCACCGCGCCGCACAGCACAACGAGAGCCACGACGCCCTCCCGGAGCAGGAGCGCACGCCAAACATGGTGTTAGGCTTCTCGCTACTCGTGCTGTCGCTCATCTTCGACGGTGCCACTGGCGCCCTCGAGAACAAGTTCATGGAGTCGTACCACATTGGCGCCTTCGACCTCATGTACTACGTCAACGTCTATAAGGCCCTGTTCTCTGTCATTGGCATGGTCGTCAACGGTGAGATTCCGGTCTTCGTACAGTACGTGGTGCCGTCGCTCCCGATCCTCATGATGCTCAGCATGACGGGCGCCTTCGGCCAGGCCTTCATCTTCTTCACTAGGACCACCTATCCAAGGAGAATTTGCTGGAGAGTAGCAGTGACGATACCGCCGACTCGGAGTCTGACGATCAGGACGATATGGTCCTAACGCTCGACGAGGCTGACGACGAGATGAAGTCGGCGGAAACAGCGCGGAAACTGGAGCTCGTCAACGCCTGGCACCAGGGGTCGAATTAAATACTACTACCGGTAGTATGCAATACAGTAATATATTTATTTTTACACTAAAAATATGAATTATTGGATCTGGCCGACTCAATACTATTGTGCTTTGCACGGGTTTTGCCGCCCAATTTAGCGAGCTAAATCCAGCACCGGTGAGCGCAAATGTGTGCCAAAGAAAGAGGGCGCTCAGTAAAGTAGTGCCTAGAACGCCTAAAGCTGGACTAAGACCTCGAGAAAGGGGAGCATCGGGATTAATGTAAATCAGCCACTTTTGCAGTTTTGTTTGTGTAAAAGTGGCCGTATTTGCTTTAATCTTCCCAGACTCACTGGTTTCTGTCCTCGATTTATTATAAATCTGCCTCTCTTATCGCTCAAATCCACCAAAATCAATCACGTTTTGCCAAATTATTGTGCTTTGCAAGTATTGGTGGTACTTGCATGTCGTTTGCCCGAAGAGCGCTTTATGAACAGGGCCTTCGCTTTTTTGCACAGACATCATTACAAAGAATTACATGTACACTTCAACGACCGGATATTTTGGTATCGCCTTTTCGAAGCTCCTGACAATCACCTCGTTTGTGAGATCATCCCAAGCCTTGATCGTACGCTCGATTGTAGCACGCCTCTTCTCTTCCGCAGTAGCCCGAGGCTGGTTCTTCCGGTTTATGACTTCCTGATCCCCAGTTGTTCTTGTCCCGGCCACACGCGGCGCGCACACATCGCTCTATGCAGAGGCACATTCCGCCGCAGAGATACTCTTCCCAGCACACGCAGTCATCCCAGCATGAGCACGTCTCCGCCTTCCCGCACTCGACGCAGTTCTCCACCGGTGTTGTGCTGTGGCTTGGACCAGCGACTCCGCTCGAGGTCTTGCATGTTTCAGCCACCCAGTTGGCTGTAATCTTCTTCTTTAATGGTCCCATGACCCCTACGTCGAGCGGCTGGCAGATAGATGTGCTATTTGCCGGCAGCGGGCACACAAGTGCCGATGTCGTTTCCGCTACCACGTCAAGTCCCTTCTGGGACACGTGAGCATCGAAGTTGTCGAGCATGAGTACTGAAGGGGCGTCGATCTCGTATTGAAGCAGCTCGCGCACGTAGAACGACCAAACAGTCGCATCCATCCAGCCGTGTTCTTGCACCGTGTAGACATGGCCAGCAGGGTATGTCTTCAGCTCTTCTTTATCTACAGGACCTCCTGGCATTGCGCGGATAATGTAAAGAATCGGAAGTATTTTTCCTAACATTTTGATTATTTTTGGCAATGTAAAAAAGAAAATTATGAAACTTACCGTCCGCCCGGGCTGTTATAACTGCTGTCAATCGACCAGAGTGTTTTTGGGTGCGTTTTACTTTTGCAGACCCTCGCCGACCTCGCAAAGCCCAAATCTTGAGAGGCGGCATATCGAAGTAGACAGCCGTCTCATCTACGTTATAGATGGCACTTGGTGGGAACGAACCGTACTCGTCCCAAAACTTCGAGGCAAACTGCCAGTGTGTCTCAAGCATTGCTTCTTGCTCCGTTTCGCGTACTGAGGTTTTTGAGCTGAAAACCCATTGCTGCTCATATATATAACAACTATTAGAAACATGCCCAGCAAAACTTTCACACAAATTATTTACCGTGCAGCGAATCTCTGGCAGAGTCTCATAAGAGCGCTCAAACCCTTTTCTACTGTTTCCTTGTGAGCAAGATAGTCATGGAGCCAGCGGGGCTGCTGCTCTTTCATGTATTGAATCATTAAGCCTGTGCACAAATACTTTTAACATTACCAGAACACAGTTATTAGTCCGCAATAAAAGTTAGCACACACAAGCAAGCTTACCTCCTCTTCTCGTCTCACGTCTTTCATGAAAGTCACGAGATCATGAGCAAAGGGGAGTATGCCCTTCGCGCCTTGTCCTTTCAGCGTTTTGCTTTTGTGGTGGCCTTTAAAACTCTCGATGTTGGACTTGTTGTCCTGCCAATCTCGCAAAGTACGCCGTGGAATCTGGAGCTGCTGTGAAGCAGCTCGACAGCCCAGCGACTCAGCTATCTTGATCGCTTCACGCTTAGTCCGTATGGAGTAGGAGCGTTGGGGTGCCATCCGAAAGTAAACGTGAAGTCTCGAGAATGGAGGCTTCCGTACCGAGAGGAGGCCAGCATCCAGTCATCAGCACTTGTGTACGATTGGTTAAAAATATTTGACTTGGAAAACGAACCTCAACAAAAGGTGGGCGTCTTTTATAGTGTGGCGTATTTTCCCGTCGTTGTCTGTACAGCATCTATCACTTGCATAAATTTGTTCTCGTGTACCGGTATGCATTTATTTCTTCCGTCCATGCAAATTCAAGGCGCCTCGACGGTACAATATAAAATTGGGCATGAGATAAAAGCTCACCAAACGCGATTAAACTAATTGTTTGGTGAGACCACTTTTTATGGAGTATGTGATTGACGACGCTCAGTCATTAGCGACAAATCATTCAGCCAATCAATGTGCAAGGCGACAGATCGCTCACGCACAGTAATTGCCTTGCATTTGCACACGTCACATATTTTCCCAATGCAGGTAATTTTTATGCTCGTGGAATATTTGCCTGTCGCCAATCACATAAGGAATACGGTACACCCTTAATGCGCCCTAACCCCAGCGACCAAAAACGTTTAACGACCAATGAGAAACGAGTACTGTACGTTCCGTATTCGTCAACTTTGAAGTCGACCCGAGCATGGCGAGTCCGCAGGTGCCAGTTGTTGCGGTTGGAGCGCCACTTGCCGCGCTACCAGCCTTCCGAGGAGACGACGAGTGGGTACGTAAGCACCTCAAGGACCGTGATGCCGAGAGAGCTCGACGCCAGAGCCACGACGGCGGCTACACTGCAGTGGAGACCGTGCACTTCAACCGCGCCGAGTTCACCAAGCAGATCCAGGTGCGTCAGTAACTATTGCAGGGATATGAGGGTACTTTCTGACAGGATTATCGAGGGAATAGGCGTTCTTGGATGCGGACGTGACGGACGGATTCGTCATTGGCCTCAAGCGCCGTCGAGAGTTCGCGCTGCAGCTGTGCGAGGACTACAAGAAGTTCACGGAGGCTCAGAAACTGAAGCTGGTGCTGGCTCTGGCAGTGGATCTGGGGGTGCGAGACCTTGCGTTGATGATGAAGACGTTGCCGTCTATCAAGCGCTCTGGCCTGGTGCTGAATGTGGCGGCGGCGGCTCTGGGATTTAGTCGGAAGAACGATCCAAACATCTCCAAGAGTGTCAAGCGCGGACTCGTGCCACTTGCTGAGCAGTTTTTCCTCATGGTGGGCACCATCCAACCGGGCCCGCTGTTTCTGCTCAACTTGCGAGTTGATTTGGGCGTCTTGATTGCAAGACATCGAGAGAAATTACCCAAGTCGAGCGTGGAGGCACTGGAGTTGCTGGATCTGATCATGCGCGACCTGTTTGCGACGCAGGGCAGTATGCGCTTCCGTCGTATCGACATGTCTTCGGAGGACTTGGCTGCATTTGTGCTGAAAAACGAGCGTGTGCACCAGGTTGGAGGCTGGGCCGATCTGGAGCGTCGACTTGTTGGACAACATCGCTACTGCTTTGGGCTCTTCCATGTCCATATGCCTCATGCACCATTGGTATTTGTGCAGGTCGTTGTGACCGATCATCTTTGCAGCAATATTGCTCCTGTCCTGGAGGACGAGACACCGTTGGTGACGAGTCCTTCCCATATCATCTTCTACTCCGTTTCGACGTCCAACACTGGACTTCGGGGTCTAAACATCGCGAGTCATCTGTTGTTCCTCACAATTCAACGCATGAGCGGCATGTTTCCGCAGTGCACCACTGCAGCTACTCTATCACCAGTGCCAGGCTTTGCACGATGGTTTAAGGCAGCGCTCGCCAATGGCGACCAACAATCACAAACCCCGTCGGACGTAAAGAGTGTGCTGAAAAACACGCAGCATAAGGACCATAAATCGCAGCGTTTGGAGCCACTGCAACGAAGCTTTTTCACTACGGAGCAAGCGCAGCGTCTCACTATGAAGTATGGAGTGAACCAACTCGTGCTGCACAAATGGCTTTTGAAAAGATTAGCGACCCGGAGTGGCACCTGGACATCGAGCTGGTGGAGAACATCCGTGACGTAATGACTGCTGCGTGTGCCCGGTACATCCTCTTTGAGCGAAAGCAGGATAAAATTTTGGACCCCGTGGCAAACTTCCACCTTCAAAATGGAGCGCAAGTGGAACAGATCAACTTTATGGCGGACACAACTCCATCGTCATTGACGACAGCATTGGGCATGATGATTAATTATCGCTACTGCATGACATCCATTGACGTGACGTCGATTTCGTACAAACGGAAATTCCTAGCAGCGGTGTCTCCTGCCACAGCTCGGCTTGTTTGGCCAGCCGAGAGCGTCATTCTGGATGGTAAGGGAACATCCTGGTTGTTCTACTCGCCGACTACAGTAGCTCAGTGCGTTATTTCTTGTTGATCTACAGAAATCGAGCGCTTGAAAGACGAGCGCAACACGCCGTTGTTCGCCAAAGTTTTTCGAGCTGGCGACGTGATCAGTGCGCGTGGATCTCTCCCGACGGCTATCTACTTCATTGCGTACGTTGGAGTATCTATTTGGCATTACAGAGTAAACTTACCAAGTAATTGTATTGATGTAGATCTGGAAGAGTTCGTGTGCAGTCCGCGCACCCGTACACGCTGTGCGCAGGCCACACGTTTGGTGAGCGCGCGTCACTTTACGATGAGCCTGTGGCTTTCACTGTCCGTGCCGAAACGGCGACGCATTTGCTGCTGCTACCGTACAATGATGCGAAGGCAATTCAGCGTGAATCGAGCGCACTACGCAACTACATCGGCAGTGACCCGCGAGTGTGGCAACAGCAACTCTACATGTCATTCCACGGGAGTAAGCTCTAGTAGCTAAGACCAGATAAGCAAGAGAACCAGTTGCTCACAGGTGAGCGATGCATTCACACAAGTCGCAGACCTTCAAGAGCTCATCTGGTGTAAGTCCCACCAAATCCATCCTCCTTTTTCATTGGTTGAAAATACGGTATCCACCACATCGCCGCCACGTAAGATCATAATTCGCCCTGCTCCCCTCCGTGGCTTCCGACCCGCAGGCGAGGGACGATGCTGACCAAGTTCGAGTCCAAGAGCAACCGCGTCAAGGGGCTGGCGTTCCACGTGAGTCGTCCCTGGATCCTCACGTCGCTGCACAACGGCGTGATCCAGCTATGGGACTACCGCATGGGGACGCTGCTCGACCGCTTCGACGAGCACGACGGCCCCGTACGCGGCGTGGACTTCCACCGCACGCAGCCGCTGTTCGTGTCGGGCGGAGACGACTACAAACTCAAGGTGTGGGACTACAAGCTGCGCCGCTGTCTCTTCACGCTGCTGGGCCACTTGGACTACATCCGCACGGTGCAGTTCCACCACGAGTACCCGTGGATCCTGAGCTGCAGCGACGACCAGACCATCCGCATCTGGAACTGGCAGTCGCGCTCCTGCGTGTCAATCCTCACGGGCCACAATCACTACGTCATGTGCGCGCAGTTCCACCCCAAGGACGACCTCATCGTGTCCGCCTCGCTCGATCAGACGGTGCGGGTCTGGGACACCACGGGGCTTAGGAAGAAGACGGTGCGTGGAGCGCCCACCTCCATGGACGACATGGTGGGACCCCCACTTCCCGATCAAACAACCACGACATCTTCGGAGCGAGCGACGCTATTGTTAAGTATGTGCTGGAAGGCCACGACCGTGGTGTCAACTGGGCCAGTTTCCACCCGACGCTGCCGTTGATCGTATCCGGAGCTGATGACCGCCAGGTGAAGCTCTGGCGCATGAACGAGACCAAGGCTTGGGAGGTCGACACTATGCGCGGACACACTAACAACATCTCGTGTGTGTTGTTCCACCCTCGCCACGAGCTCATTATTTCCAACAGTGAGGACCGATCCATCCGTGTGTGGGACATCTCCAAGCGAATGGGACTGCAGACTTTCCGCCGTGAAAACGACCGCTTCTGGATGCTCGCGGCGCACCCCACGCAGAACTTGCTGGCTGCTGGCCATGACTCTGGTATGATTGTGTTCAAGCTGGAGCGCGAGCGTCCGGCCATGGACATCCACGAGGGTCGTGCGTACTACGCCAAGGAGCGCTATGTGCGTATGTACTCGTTCGTTGACGGCACCGACGTGCCGGTGGCGGCTGTTCGACGCACAGGCACTGCCGGTACGGGCATGGGCAACTTCCCTCGCCACCTGAACTACAACCCATACGATGAGAAGTCAGGCACCAACAGTGTGTTGATGACAAGTGACGCTGACGGTGGCAGCTACGAGCTCGTGACGTTCAGCCAGGGCTCGGGCGGCGAAACGTCGGAGTCTAGCCGTGGACCCGGCCTCTTTGCTGTGTTCGTCGCTCGCAACCGCTTTGCTGTGCTGGACAAGTCGCGTCACATTGTGATCAAGAACTTCCAGAACGAGGTGACCAAGAAGATCACGCCGCCCAATGGTACGACGGACGGTCTGTTCTTTGGCGGTGTGGTGGGTCGCGTGCTGCTTCACATTGACGATAAGATGGTGCTGTACGAAACGCAGAGCCGTCGCGTGCTAGCCGACGTGCAGGCCCCACGCGTGAAGTATGTGGTCTGGAGCCCCAACTACGAGTACGTGGCACTCATTAGCAAGCACTCTATCGTGCTGGCCGACAAGCAGCTCAACCACCTGTCCACCATCACCGAGTCGGTGCGTATTAAGAGCGGTATCTGGGCTAACGCCCCTGCTGAGATCTTCGTCTACACGACGCTGAACCACATCAAGTACTCGCTCACGAACGGCGACGCTGGTATTATCCGTACCCTGGATGTTCCGGTGTACCTTACTCACCTGGATGGTTCTAAGCTTTACTGTCTTGACCGTGAGGCCAAGATGCGTACTATGGCGGTGGACCTCACGGAGTGTGAGTTTAAGATTGCACTGAACAAGAAGAACTACACGGAGGTGATGCGTATGGTACGTCACTCGCGTTTGTGTGGCCAGGCGATCATCTCGTACTTGACCAAGAAGGGCTACCCCGAGGTCGCTCTGCACTTTGTCAATGACGAAAAGACCCGCTTCAAGCTGGCTATTTCGTGCGGCAACCTGGAGGTGGCTTTGAACTCTGCCTACGAGCTTGATGACAGCAAGTGCTGGTACCAGCTTGGTGTGGAGGCGCTGCGTCAGGGTAACATTCAGGTCGTGGAGATGGCTTACCAGCGCACCAAAAACTTTGAGCGCCTCAGCTTCCTCTACCTGGTCACGGGTAACCGCGACAAGCTTAAAAGATGCTCAAAATCGCCGAAGTGCGCAATGACATCATGGCCCGCTTCCACAACGCGCTTTACTTGGGCGACGTGGACGTCCGCGTAATGACGCTGGAGGCTGCTGGCCAATACGGTCTGGCACTGCTCACTGCTGCCACACACGGTCTCGATGAGCAGGTGGAACGTCTGCGCGCTTTCCTGCAGGAGACGAACCCGAGCTTCGATGTGGATGCTTTCCTAGCGCGCGAGATGCTGCCGAACCCGACGCTGCTGTCTCCGCCTCCGTGCGTGAGCCGCATGGAGAACGAGAATTGGGCCCTTGTGGAGATCAACGAGCCTACGATCCAGGACCACGCTATTGCCGCCGAGAAGCGCGAGGCCGAGCGTAGCCTGCAGCCGCAGCAGCAAGACGCTGGCCGCCGCTCGGTGGAGGAACGCCCGACTCGCAAGTCGTCAATGGATCTCGCTCTCGACGCTGCTGGGGATGCCTGGGGCATGGATGGCGACCTAGACCTGGACGACTCGTTGACGATTGATGATGGACTGGGTATGGACTCGACTGCTCTGGAGAATGATTTTGCCGGACTCAACACGGACTCCGGATTTGTGGCGGCTCCGACTGCTGGCACGAGCCTCGCTGTGCAGTGGGTGCGCAACTCGTCTCTCGCCGCCGACCATGTTGCCGCTGGTTCATTCCAGACGGCCATGCAGCTGCTGCACCGTCAGATCGGCGTCATTAACTTCGAGCCTCTCAAGGCTGTGTTCCTTCAGGTGTTCTCAGGAGGTGCAGCGTCGCTCCCCACCCAGGGCAACTGCCCTTCGCTGCGCGCTTGGCTGCAGCGCAACGACGCGAGTCAGCCTGCTGTGGCGGTGTCGTTTGCGGCACTTGTTGAAGAGCTCAAGCACGCGTACCGATCGTTCACTGGTGCCAAGTTCGATGACGTGAAGACGCACTGCCAGTCGATCCTGCACGCGATTCCGTTCCTGGCTGTGGATTCCAAGGAAGAAGCTGAGAAGGTCAAGGGCCTGCTGACGGTCTGTCGCGAGTATTTGCTGGCCTGCCGCATCCGAACGGAGGTGGCTGCTGTGCCTCTGGAGAGTGACCCGAAGCGCAACATCGAGCTGAGCGCGTACTTCACGCACTGCGAGCTGCAGCTGCCGCACTTAGTGCTGACGCTCAAGATCGCCATGACGAACTCGTTCAAGGCTGGCAACTTCATCACGGCAGCTTCGTTCTGCCGGCGGTTGCTGGAGATCCCGGAGGTGTCGCAGCACCCGCGCCACGAGAAGCTGCGTCTGACCGCCCGCAAGGTGCTGCAGAAGGCTGAAAAGGAGGCCCGCAACGAGCACGCCGTGGACTACCAGGACTCGAAGCCGTTCGTGCTGGACGCGCGCAACTTCACGCCCATCTATCTGGGCGAGCCGGATGTGCGCTGCCCGTACTGCGCCGCCGCGTACCACCAGGAGAGCAAGGGCTCACTCTGTGACGTGTGCGGTATTTCCAAGGTCGGCGAGGAGACCATCGGCCTGGTCGTCACCGCCGCGCAGTAAGTTACCAGCAAGTAGATGCCAGTCCGCTATGTGTGTGCAAGGCAGTTGAGGACGTCAACTACCGTAGCTCCTCTAAAACAATGCGTGGCTACATTATTATTCAAGCCATTTCCTTTTTTCGTCCAATCCCTACTCGTCATTACCAATGAACCCATCCCAAAATTCAAATTCAAACCGCGCGCAAATCTTTGTCCAGTGGCCGCTGGTTCATTATTCAATTTGCGCTCACCATGCGCAGGCACTTTGCGCAGTTCGACGAGGAGCTCCAGGACAGCGACCAGACGCTCTCGACGCCCGCGCGGAACCTGCGCGCACGCGCGTCTCCCCACACTCGCAGACGCCGGCGACCGCAGCCGCGACGGCCTCTTGGCGCCCGCGCGCCGCCGCTTCCCGACCTCCGCCTTCTTCTCGGACACAACAGATGACGACTTGGTGGGCTGTGACCAGCTCTCTATGAGCGCGTACAGTCATCGGAATCAGACTCAGACAACAAGAGCGTCACTGCACATGAGCGCGGGGCCCCGAGAGCGCAGAAGACGCAGCGCAGAGACGTCCCACGTGCCGAGACTGCACGTGGACGCCATTCAGTTCCCAGTGACGCGCTCAGTGCTGTGGGACCGCCGCCGACTGGCTGCGACACCGATTAAGGTGTCCTTGGGGCAAGTCCTGCCCCGGTTTAGTGTGTCGGCGGAGGCGCTCAAGGAAGTTTACAGGCTTTTCGGAGAGAAGAGCGGCGTGCGGGGCAACGCAGCGCCGCTCTGTTATTTGTACGGGGACGCCACGTCGTCAAGAGTGAGGAAGGTCGTTCTAGAAGGAGTGAAGATGAAGAAGGAAGAAGCACACGCTGCTGGGGCTTGGTGCATACCAGTGCATACTGTTCAAGATGGGAACAGTCCTGGATTTTCACAGGAGGGTTATGCTGCTACCATTGCGGCGGTGCAGGGAAGCTATCGTGACGAATACGCTGACGATGTTACCTCAAAGTTGCAACCGAAGCTGCTGGCATTTCGATCGTCATCTCACGCAGCGCAACTGGATTTTCAGCTTGAATGCGCCGCGTCACCTGTGCTGTTTCAGTTTTCACTCGTGAGAAATTTGCCGATGTTGATGACGCCGCTTGCAGCAAGTCTGGCGAAACGCGAACTCAGCACTCGTTCAAGCAACATGCGATCTGGGTATCTAACGCTGGACCGCACGCGCAAGGCGGTGCCGCTACTGAAAGTAGACCCGCTCGTTTTGCAACAGCCAGTGGTGGGCATTTGGGTGTATGGAGTACACATCGATGACGCGTGGGATGACGAAACAGCGCGCCGTCAACTTGCTGATCCGTTCTTATACTTCGCGTGCTTGGGCTATATAATGTCCCAAGCGATTAAAGAACGCGTGGAGCCCGAGAAGAATACCTTGTTGGTAGCTCTGTACCCTTCAGGCGATCCTGATGATCGTGGCACCATTGGTTCATTGCCTCGATTCTTTGAGTGCAGCTTTTCAGATTTCCTGTCGCCTCGTTCGAGACCCCTCCCGATGGAGCTATACTCTCACCAGCGATCCTGCTTAGTAGGTGTGTCAAAGTTCTCGACTGATGTTGAATTCACACTGTCCGCTTCCCCGACAAGCGAATGGGAAGCTGCAAGGTGCCAAGCAAAAATCCCTACGGCTCCGCGTTCTAAAGAGAATCAAGACCTCGAATTTGGAGACGCTCTAGCTGACGTTGACATTAACAGCAGTGCACAGAGAGGCTCTCTGGTTTCACGAGATATCCCATCTGACGTCGAAGTCGAGGAGCAAAGCGGGGATGTAACAAGTGGTTGGACGATAACAGCAGATGCCATTCGAAAGAGTGCGGCGGCAGATCCAAACACACAGAGTCATGCATCAGTGTACAGCGAGAAAGACACATGCAATGTGGAAATTGGTGCTGACAACCTGACACGGGAAGTTAAAGAGAAACCAACAACCCCAGCCAGTGATGACGATGCACACGATGTGACCTGTACACACGCGGCTACAGAGGCCTCACGTACAACTCCACCGAACGAAACGGAAGACGTTGCTGATCTTCCTCAGCGTGAGCAGCTAGCGAACGACAGCAGCAGCTACCGAAGTTGCTGCAAGTCTCAACAGCTCTTGACAATTCAGCACCAGCAGATTCTTGAAAACCAACAGCGACAACTGCATGAGATGCAGGCGCAGATCACCCAGCTTCGCCGCCTTCTGAGCTCTGCACAAAACAACAGCAAAAACAAAACGAATCCTGCTCCCAGCGATCAAGGCTACGACTCAGATGCCAGCAGCTCTAGCATCGGGGCTGTGGCTGACGTGTCCACCACTTTTAGCCGACACGGAAATGGGCAGTTAAGCTCCCAGTCGTCGATGGTATCTGCATCTCGAAGAAGTGGTGATGATCCGTTCTCAGACAAGTCCTCTACTCGCATTCGCCAAGAAATCGAGAAGGACGAGGCAGACAACGAAGGGAAATCAGACAATGATGTCTCGATTAGCTCACTGAGCTTGTCTTCAATTAGCTGCGGCTCGGATGCAGACTTATCGTCACTCTCATCCTCACTTGTTGGGGAACGGCTAAAGCAACTTGATTCTTCACGAAGACACGATGGAGGGCAACCTGGGGAACAAGTTGGCGATGAAGTTCTGAATCGATCTCAACTAGCGGACGTAATGAAGCAGAATGTGGAAGTTCAAGCTGATACGAATGCCCAACCAGAGGTACCAAGTGAGTCCGGAGACCAAGCACACTCTGAGGTGGAGAAGGACACGAGCGCCCACGATCTATCCATTGGTGAACTAAGTGCTTCATTGAACGAGAAATCTGACAAAGCAGGCGTATCGTTTGGCGATCACGATGAAGATGATGACCGTGGTGCTAATGATGCTAGCGGAGACGGTCGTTCTATAGTTGAACGCTTGTTGTCGCCTGACGCATATCTTCGGAAGGTTGGGGGCTTTGTTGATCATCACGGTGGTTGCTTCACGACACCGCCATTGGACTTTCACAGTTTCTGCGTGCCTCGCATCAAGTTTTCGAGTGAACCTCAATGTTCACTTTCCGATTCGGAAGATGAGGAAGTTCGCCTCATCGAGCAGAAGTACAAGCGTTTGATGGCGACATGAGCTTCTGCTCTTTTTAACCTGCACGTGGGAAGCATTATAATGCACTTGAGCAGGTACCGGTACACTTAAAATTAAGCTTTTACATTACCGCTAGCTTTGCTGTTTTCTCTCTCATCTTGTTGTTTCAGAACCAAGCACGACCCTAAATTTACTTACGGTACGGGTACAAGCAGCTCATCGACAGCTTGCCTGGCTTCTGGTAGCAACACTGCTTCTGGGGCTTGGTTCAGGTTTTTCACATACACCAGGTACTCGGAAGGAAGCATGAACACACTCGCCTGCTGGTTCGGCGTGGCAGCGTGCACAATGAACCGGAAGCGATTCAAGTTATAGACGCCGGGCGCCACAAAGCAGGCCTTCAGGTTAAGCGTTACCCGACTGTTGGGCAAGAATTGTGCCACAGTTTTCTTGGTTATCCCTGTCCAAAAGAAACGAGGTGGTGCACCATGGGGTGGAGAAGCTCCAGAGTATGAGACCGAGTGGAGTCTGGTCAACGGTGCAAAGCAGGGAGCGAGGCCTGAGCCTCTTCAGGATGCAGCATCTCAACGGTGACGTCAAGTGGTGCTGAACTTGGTGCGGAGTCGTTGTTCACTTGCATCATAATATCCAGCTCAGCGATGTTCAGCCCTGACGTGGATCCAGGATCTGTGGAGCTCCGTAACTTCACGGAGTCCTTGTAACTGAGCGTCACAGTCAGAGGGCACGAGCTTTCGTTGGTAGGTGGACGGATTTTCACCGAAGTCAGATTAGCCTGTCCAATTGCGCGATGCGGTGCCACTCCAGCTACATTGTCGCTGTACGGTGAGCTGCGATCACTCGACCACACCAGTACAAGATGCCCATCCGTGTCCAAATTGGATAGCAACGCGTCTCTCGATGTCGGTTGTGGCTCCTGTTGAGGTTTCTGGTCGTTACCATCGTCACCGGCAGAACTTTTCAGGGCTTTATTCTCTCGCCGCACACTTTGAATCGTACGGAAGCCACCACCACGCTTACCGTCATTGCCTGAACCATCACTACCCCAAGAACCGCTGGCCCGAACAAGATCTCCAGCATTTTCAAGGCACAAGAATTGCTCAATCGGCAAACTTGCTGATAAGTCTGCACCGTTTGGCTCTGAAATAAGAAGTAGCTTGCAAAGTTCAGACTTGCCAGTAGTAAATGTATCGGATCGACGAGCCACGCGGAAGTAGCTCGTGCTCGCTTCGAAAAAGCCAAGATGCAGTGAATCACGTACGTCGGCGGCACGTGAGGATGACGGACGCGCCAGACTTTCAACTGTCCATGAGTTGCTTACGCACAGTAGCTCCTCCAGTCGTACCATACCGTCCAAAGGACTATTCATTTCATGATGATCCGGTCGTTGATTTGACACGGTGATACCAATAATATACTCACCACTAGCACCGAAGCTCGGTTCCATGGAGTAGGAGACGTCCACACACGGTTGCAACTCTAAATCCAGCTTCACTTTCACCGTGCGCGAAAGTGATGAGTTTATTTGATCTTCTCCTTCACCTGATGCAGATTTGTAGTTGAACACGAGCGCTGCATGGCGTCGCCCAGGCACCGATCCACGTGCCCATATTACCACTTGTCTCGTTTCACCTGGTACAAGGACCACATCACTTAAATTCACTACATGGCCATTGGCGCCAATGTATCCACACAGATCGTCTGCACTACCCGTTCCTGATGCACAGAGCAGCAGATCACTGCAGCAAATTTGCAAATTGGCTAAAGCCGCTGTACCGGAATTGACGAGCGAGACATTTAGCTTTACGAGCTCACCGACAAAAGCTTCAGCAGGAACACCTTCGACTTTTACACCGAGCCAAGGCATGGACTCAACAACATTCGCAACGAGGCTCATGTTTGGTGCACGAGCTCTAGCTTCTCGGTTCGCTCTTGTATCTTGCAACAGCGGACCCGGAATATCGAACGCGTGCTCGCCCTGGACGTCCCCACCGCATATAGACCACCGCACCCCAGTCAAACTAAGTTTCCCACGGGTTTTCGGACAAACGGCAAGACGGACCCGCTCCTCGCTGCACGGCAAAAGCTGGAGGTTCACACTGTCAATCACAATACGTTGTTCACGCGATTTCTTGTTTTCGGGAACGTCAAACACTTCCTTTTGCTCACCAACAGTCTCGAATTTTCCAAACAAATGAATGTCTTCAACATCCACAGCGCATGATAGTGCATTCTTCATCACAAACTCGACATAGATCTGCTCCCCCAAAACATAGTTTTCGGGTTTCTGAATTGCAGCATTCTTCTTGTTGCGGTAACCAGCATATAGGTGAGAAGGAGCAAGCCAGCTTCTCGGTTCATCATTGCTCGCTGCCATAACATAACGATGTAACCTGTTTTGTTTGTCAATCACCTCTCCAAGCTCTTGCCACACCTCCGCTCCTGAATGATTACCATCGATGGATCGGTCAATACCGAAAGCATTGGTCGACGCAAACACAACTGTTGACTTGTCATCCAACTCCGGCATGCACAAGTCCCTGACGAGAAGCTTTCTGGTAATACCGCCAGCACCCTCTACCAAGAGCGGCCCCCTCTAGAAAATGAGGACGGAGAGGTGTCGTTATGTTCTGTCACCAGGAAATCTTTGACCATCAACCCGAAATCATACAGCATGGCTTCTTGCTGACTCGCCGAGTTGCGACCAGTACCAATCAGCTTCAGGAAGAGGTTGATAGAGGCCATGCGGTCGTCCAGTTTGTTCGCTTGTTGTGCAAGCATGAAGTTAATGTGATCTTCGACAAGAAACCAACCGCTGCAGTCGTAGATAGCTCGTGCCAGAGAATAACACCTAGCGGAGTGCTGCTCATGACCCAGGGAGTCGTACACGTGGCCGGCCATAACCATTCGGAAGCCGTACTTGCGAAATTTAGGCAGCCGCGCGCGGAGATCACAGAGGGCTGCGCGTTCCATAAGGACTGCAGCGCAGACACCCTGCTCCATTGTCGAGCCACGAATTAAAGCTGCCGATGCGTTGTCCATGTAGTCCGTGAACAAACCTGACTTGCTCAATGTATGATAGATTTCACCGGCAATAACAGCAGTGCGAATAGCCAAACGCTGGGTCAAAGGGGACGTCGTCTTCGCATAGATCGCGTTGGCCGAATCCAGTGCGTTCGTCATTTGCATGGGCGAGCCCTTTGTTAGCAGCAAGCACAGCGCGATCATTTCGTTAACATTGCCACAGTGGAGCATCGACTTGTCCGATTTGAAGTCATCGCGCACCAAGCGATACATCTGCAGCGCCAACTCGTAGTCTCTCACCAGGAAAGCAGTATCAGCTAGCAGACGCGTCTGCGACTCAATCGAGTCGCACTTGTACGTAACACCTCCGGCTGTAGAATTACTCGACGGTCGTGAAAAGTCCTTCGGTTTCCGCAGCCACGACTTGAACACGTTCTTCACACCTTTTTCATGGCCGAGACCACTTCATTCAGCTGGAAAATGCGTCCCTCCAGCGACGAGAGCAAGAATCTTAGTCCGAAATCCCGTACAAACGCCTTAACCTGAGCCACGTCATCTCTCGACAGCAGTGTCCCCACCCCATCACTAACTTGTGGGAACGTTTCCACCTCATCAGGGAACAGCGGAGGTCCCACGTATGGGTTCTCCGTCCAATTCGCCGCAAATTGCGACGGTACAGCAGCCTCCTCCACGGGCAGCGAGTTGATCCTCAGCACCGCTCCATTCACCGTCGTGATGCTCATACTGCGTAAGATCGCGTCCGGATCAATTGTCGTGCCCTCCGTCTCCAAAACATCGTGCACCACCACGTAAAACTTGGGCACCAAAGAAGCATCGTACAGTCCTTGTTGGAACGGCAGTGGGAGCGTCCTGGGGACGACAGTTCCTCGAAACTGTGACGAGGATTCGGGTCCGTGGAGCTCACGACCACCAACATGGCTACAGGATGGCATAAAAGACTGTACTCTTCACAGCGGAATGTATCCATCAGTGTGTGCTTGAATGATGTGTACCAGGGCATGGGGTCGCTGCTCCCTTCGGCGTCCACGTCGGCTCCGACCACTCGGAGGTACGTGGACACGTCGTCGACGCTCGTGACCCGCGGAATGTCCAGCTGCACAGCTGACGCGGCGTCGTGGCGCGGCGGGTGGCGCTTGATGCTGGCGTTCAGCTGCTCCGTGGCTTCGTTCACGCCCAACGGGTGGAATTGGCTGCTGGACAGGAAGCGGAAGTTGAAGCGCGCGAGGTGGACGGGGTGCGTCACGGACCGCAGCGGCGTGTCGGCGTCCTCCAGCCGCGCGAAGCCGTTGAGCAGGTCGGCCATGGACAGGTTGTTCTTCTGCGCGATGCGCTCGGCCTCGGACGTGGCGCACGTGAGCACCACGGGCGCGAACGTGTCCTGAACCCACGACTCCAGGGACTCCATGTTGGCGACTTTAGCTCTTGGGGAGGCAGGAATTGACGTCGGGGTTTGCGATTGGTAGAAAGGAGAAGTTAGTTTTGACCAATTGAAGAGCGGTTAGATATGGCTACAACTTGAAGACAACGTGAATTGCACGACGGTGGACATCAAGACGATTAGAATGGTGTGATCTATTCAAATCAAAGGCGCATTAAGCCGCCTTGGGCCGTGTCGTAACATCGGGATGGACACACTGGAATGCCTTTCACCCCCAAGGAAACCCGGTGCTTGCAAGCCACGGCTCCAAAGCAAGCTGCAAGATCGGGAGTACTACAATGGTGCAATATGTTCTCGAACCACCAGGCTGCTCCCCATTTTCGACCAAGATACAGTAGTAAACATGCTAGTACTCGCCGAGAGCCGCAGAGCCGTAAACGACGGACCGTTATCAGTAGCCTCTGGTGTCCGTACTAATTGCCAGAACGTGGCCAACGGATAGCCGCTGTGTTGGGTACGAGACCTGGGCAACGGTCCGGGAGAGAAATATGTGCAGGTTACCGTTGTTGCAATTTGGCTTGGCGAAGAAGTTGCGGTCCGCCATTGGGCTGCAGCAAGTAGCTTCAGGAGAGAAGAGCGTCTGATTACGGTACGAGCTTCCTCCCTTTCATGATGATATATGCTGGAAGGCAGTTTCCTTCTCCGCCAATCAGCGCGTCGAAAATCATTTTGGGTGCCAATCTCACAAACGAACCAGAAGAGCGAAGAAGAAGAGACCTCGAAGCGCGCGGCCCCCAGTGACGCAGTAGAGCGCACCCCAGAACCAGCTCTAGCAGAGCCGACACAAGCCCACGCGCCAAGAGCTGCCATGACCGCCTATGTGGACACGAACAAGAACGTCAACTGGATGGACTCCCGCGGCTTCTGGGCCTTCTACATCTTGATGCTGGCCTCGCTGTACATGGCGATGCCCATTCTCTTCCCCACACGGCGACGCCCTCACGGCGGTGAACGTCATCCACGGCGTGGTACGTTCTCAGACCATTTCGACCAGGGGGTGCAAGTATCTTGTGTCATGTACTGATTTGATTGCGACGTTCTTGTCTGCTGCCAGGTCTCGTTCGGCATCATGCACTGGATCAAGGGCTCGCCCGACGACAACTCGATGGGCGACTACCGCGAGCTCACCTTCTACGAACAGATCGACCAGGGCCACCCGTGGACTAACACGAAGAAGTTCCTGATGATGATCCCCACGTTCCTCTTCCTGGCCGCCTCGGTCGCCACGGATTACGACACGCGTCACCTTCTCATCAACTTCCCCATCTGGGCGACGCTCATCCTGGCCAAGCTGCCCGAGCTCGACCGCGTGCGAATCTTCGGCATCAACTCCACGGTCGGCATTGACGACCACAAGAAGAACTAGGCGGGAGAGTCACGAAACAGGCGACAGGCGAGGAGGGTGCAGCTTTTGCATCGAGGTCGCGCCACGCCAGCGGCGGCAGCCTCATTTTTTTCTGAGTAAAGCACGACGGACTGCGTGAACGAGTAGCTCGAGAGGACAGGATGAGGCTGGCGTCCGTCTGGCCTTCTTGAAGTTTAATTTGCTCCTTCTGCGTTGCTGCTTCCAGCGACGATTAACACGATTGTTATGATCTCACCATATCCTATGCGTATCGTGCTGCATACGGCGAACTTGTAGTATTCTTCAGGTTTAACAGACCATTTAGGAAGTATTTACTGCAGTTGCAGGCAAGTACATGTATGTAAAGGCACTTTATGAAAACTACTTGCGGGACCGGCTGTACTTATCCAAAACCACACAGCTCACATTTTGCATCTACCGTCGCTCTGCCGCCCAACGCGCATCGGTAGGTTATTGTTTTTCCTTTCTCTGCCGGTTGCTTTCTCCCTCTCGTGCGGTTCCTCCTTCTGAATTGTAATTGGGAGTGATAGCCATTCGGGTCGCGATGTGTACTGGCGTTCGTTGAAGCTGCAGGATCCAGAAGTCAGTAGAAAGATGGGAGGACTCTAGCAACTCTAGCAGCATCCGCTCTTCGACTTGGAAGCCTGGGGCGGCGTGATAGGGAACGCCTCGCGCTCCTGCTGAGGTGGGTTCTTCGGCAGCCGCTTGGCAATAGCCACGAAGAGGTCTTTCACGTTCACGGCCGTCTTCGCCGACGTCTCCATGTGCAGGATGTCGTTGTCCTCGGCGTACTGGTGAGCCTCCTCAAACTCCACCTTACGACGCGCCTCCAGATCGGCCTTGTTACCGGCCAGTGCGATCACAACATTGGGATCTCCGCGGCGCTGCAGCTCCTTGACCCACGACTTGGCGCCCGTGAACGAGTCCTGAATGGCAGCACATCAACAACAACCTTGACATTCAGCACGTTGTGACAACTCTATCACGCCCACCACCTTCGATCCGTACCTTGTTGGTCACGTCGTACACGACAATAGCCGCCGCGGCACCACGGTAATACATCGGCGCCAAGCTGCGGTATCTCTCTAGAGCCACCAAACACCCACCCATTAGACCCACGTTCTTCTCCTTTGCATAAACTCCTCGAATCAAACACGGGTGTACCTTGCCCTGCGGTATCCCAGATCTCAAACTTGACTGTCAATCCGTCCTCGAGACCAACCGTCTGTGTAAGAAAGGCAGCTAGAGAAGAAATAAAAACACATTTACCAAGCATAGCAGCATAATTTGGGTTAGAGAACACCAAAATCCACCTGCCCCCTTGCACCTAATTCAGTGCAGATACACCAAATTGCCGCATTTTGGGTACAAGAAGCTTCTTCTTCGCCTACCTCCGATCGTGGGCTCCTGGAACTCGAAGAACTCGTCGCGCACGAACCTCACGACGAGACAGGATTTGCCCACGGCCGTGTCGCCCAGCAGCACGAGCTTGAAATGGCACGTTTTGCCTTGCGCCATAGTGTCTCGATTACTAAAAGGGTCTTTTCGTTTCTTCTTTCGCTGACTCGAAGAACCCTCGGGATCCGGTGGTCTTTGCTGCTGCTGGTTGTCGCTCGTAGAAACCGGTCGGTACTCGATTGGATTTCTCTCACAGAGCGTCCGTAGCGGGGGTGTTTTCGTGCGTTGAAGGGCGCTGAGTGGGGAGACTGGGAAGACGCTTCCTCGCTTCCTTCTCTGCTTTGGTTCTGCTTCTTTTTCTCGCGGTACGGACAGCGTTTTTGTATGGATCCCCCAGCCCGCCCGGCTGAGATGGGAGGTGTACCATTAACATGGCACCCATTTTTGAGAAACTGGTACAGCACCGGTACAGTTCCCGTCGTCTAATTGGCTAAAACAGACTGACCAGCGACGCTTTTGACAGGGTACGAACATGTACAGACGTCCCCGCCTAATCTGGAAAGGTGGGACCAATAAAGACTGAGAGGTTCCAAGACCACCACAGGTTCCACATAGAAGCAAAGTATACTGAAATTCAGTGCACGAAGAGGGAAGACAGCAAATCGCTTTTGCACCCTGACATCATGTCTCGAAGGTTCATGGCAGGTCCCAATTCCAGATTAGACGGGGACGTCTGTACGGTACACATGGGAAGCCGTGCTGGACAAGGAAACACAAAAATGGGTGTATTGGTGTGCTGGATAGTAGGGAGCTTAGTTGCTACCGGGCTCATATCGACCGCTCGAACGCGTGCTGACTTGATCCACGTCGTCGTCCTACGGAATGGGTTTGATCTGGACAGCGAACAAAGCAGGCGAAATGAGCAAACAGCTGCGGCCAATGTGGTACATGACGGAGAGAGCAGCAGATAAGACGCACCTTGAAGTGCAGCGTGATGAGCGAGAACACGAGGCACTTGAGATCCTGAACCAGGTAGTACAGCACGCGCAGCCCTTCCGGGTCCTTGCTGTCCTGCACGTCCAGCAGCGAGCCGATCTTCGCGCACTACAACAAAGACACACACAAGAACTCTCCGTTAGACTTACATGTAGCCAACATGTTCAAGCAGCACTCCATGTCGACGAACCGTGAAGGAAATGTGGTCGTCTCCTAGCACAACCTCCAGCTCCTGGCGTCCGACACGGTCCGGCTCTGGCCACCCCTTGTCGTCTTCTCTGTGGGGTCATAGCACTCGTCAGCATCACTGCGGCACTGAAGACACAGACACCTTCCGGCACGTACTTTGTGATTTCACTATCGCTAATGATCCGCTTCACCTCGTCGATCACCGACTGGGACACCGTCACTAAAAGCAGCAGCAGCAAGAGATCAGACGTTAGTTCCGCCTGCCGAATTGCGTTGAATCCCACCGCCAGTTCTCTATGATAATAGGCACCAACCAACCTTCTTTACGGATCATGGAGTCCTTCTTGTAGTTGGAGTTGTTGGCGTAGCGGAGCTTCCCGTCAGCACGGAACTCGAATTCCATGAACTCATGGCCGAACTTGCCGCGGTGGCCGACGCTGTACGGCAAAATTAGTACGTAGCGAATCACAAACAGGTCAGTTGTCAGCAGATACACTGACATCCATGCAGAACGGGTCGCTGTACGCACTAGTAGCGCACGTAGAAGTCGTCGTCGCGCGGCATCCTGTCGCTTCCTGGTGTCTCGTTCCAAAAGCTCTGCACGTAATATCAGCCAATGAAAGGACTAATTACCGCTCCAATTTCAGCCAATACGAACGCTACGGAGCTTCTTCATGCATTGAATTTCCCCACAGAACGTCGTAGGAAGCGGTAAGTGTCGTGTATCCGGCCGTGTCTCGGCTGCTGCGTGTAATTAGGCCGAATATTGTGATGTGCTCACGCAAGCCTTGTGTTGTTGCCTTCTAGTACAGCAAGAACGACGAGCTGCTGACCTCTACAGCAGCCACAAGACGCCAAACCCCACCAACTTCATGTCGGCGCAAGGAACTCCAATACCCGACAGCCTCCAGTCCCCTGCGGGAAAGCCAGCAACCCGAAGACGCCAGCTAAAGCCCCAGGAAAGAGGAGGGCGGCAGCTGCGAGCAACGGAGCGACAAAGCGGGCAACGCGTCGAGAGCTGAAGAAGTTGACGGAGGTGGATTTAGAGGAAAAGGACGACATTTCCAGAGGTTGGTTGCTGCTGCTGGGGTGAACGCTCAATTGGGTATGATTTTCATAATATTATGTGTGTTACGGGGACTGTACAGAGATTAAAGTGGAGACGGTGCCGTTCGGAGTGGATGCAGCGTCCATTACTGCCACGAGTCTGCATGATGACTTCGTGAATATGATGAAGACGAAGGGGCTGGAGAAGATCGCTACAGAGGCAGGTATCTTTAAAAATGGCGCATTGCTTGATACTCAGCTGCCAACTCCATCCGCGACGCCGATCAAGGCTGGGAATGGAAAGAGAGCAGCAACGCCGTCATCGCTGGCAAGTCCAGCGTTTACCAGCCCGTACGTTTGTTAGTCTATCGGTTTGGATGTTAGGACAGTATGGATGTTTGCTGATTCTTCTTATCTGTTTGCACATGTCTAGCTCACCGGGGAAGAAAAGGAAATACCTGAAGATCAACAAAGGCCTGCGGCATTTCAGCATGAAAGTGTGTCAAAAAGTGGAGGAGAAGCACGTTACGTCTTACAACGAAGTCGCTGACGAGCTCGTGCGCGAATTTGTCACGATGCGTCCAAATGACTCGGTACGACGTATTGACCGAAAGTGCGTACACATTACATGAGTTCTTACCCTTTATGGTTGTGGGCTGGTAGGTATACGACGAGAAGAATATCCGTCGACGCGTGTACGATGCATTGAACGTGCTGATGGCAATGGACATCATCTCGAAAGAGCGGAAGGAGATCCGGTGGAAAGGGCTGCCCTCGAATCTACAGCACGACACGGAAATGCTTCTGGTTTGTCCTATCCTTGGTAATATCACCTGCTCGTAAAGTGGCCTTACTGTTTTGTTATCACAACAGGCTGAGCGGAACGAGCGCATGAAAAGCATGGAGCAAAAGAAGCAGCACCTGCAGGACCTGCTAGTGCAGCAAGTTGCGATGAAAAATCTACTGAAGCGGAACGCGGAACGCAAGCGTAAGGACAGCGAAAACGTCGCATCGGTCAGCATCGCGCGTGACGAAGGGCGTGTGTTCTTGCCATTCATTGCGGTGAACACCAGCAAGGACACCGTCATCCAGTGCGAAATGTCGGAAGATCGGCAGGACATTTTCTTCAACTTTAGCGCGCCGTTCGAGATCCACGACGACGCCGACATCTTGCAGAAGCTAAACCTGCACAAGGCTCCTTACGGCGAGCTGAAGCAAATGGTACCCGATAAGCTGCTCTCTTACCTTCCAGCCGAGTGCGAGACGAAGAGCGAGGAGTAGTTAGGACAGACAGGTAGGTAGGTAGATTAATAACGTGCAATAGGGATCAGTAGGCTCCATCGGCCTCACTTGGAATTGGAGTCAATAATTGGTACTTGTCGCTGCCTTGTAGCAGCATCTTGCAAAAAAGAGGATAAATGTTTCTCGTCGGCTCTTGTGTGCTGCTACCTCAGAGTAAGGACTCGTGCGGTCTCTTCTGGAGCAAAGAACGGTGGTGTGTTCTTCATGTCCGGCCGGCTACCACGTCGGCGTAGCTGCGCGTCTTGGCGCCTGACTCCGAGTGTCGCTCCTCCGCCAGGAACACCCAGCCGTCCACGTCGGCCTCGCGCGTGAACGCCGTCTCCTGGGACACTTGAACGCCGGCCTTGCTGGTCTTGACGCCGTGGGCGGCGGTGCTCTCGTGCGTGAAGAAGCGGGTGAGGAGCGAGTCCAGCATGGCGGAGCTCGGATAATGCGTCGTCTTGTTTGTGATTTGCTTGCGGTTGCGAATTGTGTTATGAACTGGGTAGTTTTGGTACGTGGAATCTCGAATCTCCAGTTGTTGGGAACTTCAATCTTCAGCGAAGAATCTGAAGAATCTGCGAAAAAATACTCTGCCGGTTTTCAATTGAAGTGCCAACTCCAAACCGGCAAACCGTTTGCTAACCGTCGACCGCATGGTAGCTAACTCATGATTCATTGTTGGCAACAGACGCAATCTGGCAGTCGAGGTTGCCACCCGAGAGAACAGTCTGCAGCTGGCACCAGGAAGCAACAGCTTTGCAGAAGACGCCTCACGGATATCCGCGCACGGATTCTTCTGTCTTCTGCGCTAGCCCCGACTACATGTACCCTAGCTGACTACTGTAGCTTGTTGCGCTGACATCTCAGAGATCGACAATACTATATGTTAGCCCAAAACATCAGCATCTGCTGCAGACTACATGTACAACATCCTTCTCTGGTTGAAGACATCAGCACTACTGGTATCGCAAACCAATATCCTGATGCTTGCTGCAGGAACTTGTAAACTGCAACTTGCCTTTGCCGCAATCATTCCCTAACAAACAATGTGTGTCACACGACATTTATGTGCATTTCATGTGCACCCATCTTCCCGCCCAGCAACTGGTCACCTCATCAGGAGCTTCATGGCGTCGGAGATTGCGGACAAGGACGCGCTACCCGCCGCCGTAGACGAAGTAGTCGGCGCCAGCCAGAGCTCAAGCCAAAGCACGCAGGCGTCGGCGAAGAACTCGCAGGACAGCGAGGCCCAGGAGACCACGCAGGAGGCGGAGGACGCCGAGATGCCGCAAGCAGCCGCAGAGCCGCAGGAAGACGTCGAAATGAAGGAGGCGGAGGGTTCTCAGCCAGCTGAAAAGAGCGGGGACGACGTGGCGGCGACGCAGGCGGCGGAGTCTAGTAACGCAGTGGAGAGCGAGGCCAATACGGGGAGGACGAACCTGTTGCTGGCAATGCCGAAGCCACAGACAAAGACGTTTCAACGGAGTCTAGTAAAGTTACAGTGGAGAACGAAGAGGAGGGGAGGAGGAGCCCAAGACGGTGGAAGACGAACCTGCTGACAGCGCTGAAGCTAAAGATGTTGCGACGGAATCTATTGCCGTTGCAGCGGAGAAGGAGGTGGCAAGTGAGTCCAAGAAGGAGGACGCACCTGCTCATATCGCTGAAGAAAAAGAAAAAGATGTGGCGACGGAAGCTGCAGCGGAGGAGAAGAATGAGTCCAAGACGGAGGAGGACGACCCGGTTGCTGACGGCGCTGAAGAGAAAGTGGTTGCTGGAACAGAGCCAGCTGAAGGTGACGTGGAGATGACAGATGTGGAGGCGGAAGAGGCAAAGAGCGAGGACAACGACGCACCTACGGAAGTGAATGAAGTTCCAGTGAGTGAGAAGGAGAAACCGTGCGAGGGTAGTGACGCTGTCGAGGAGTCTTCGACGACTGATGCTGTAGCCTTAGAATCCTCAACGAATGGCTCTGCTTCTCCAAGTAGAATGGAGGTAACACCAACGGATCCGAAAGCGGTTGAGGAGGAGGAAGCAAAGAAATCCGATCAGGGTAGTACTGCAGCTGGGGATTCCCCGGTGTCGAGCCCCAAGCGCAAGGAACCGACCAAGGTATCGAGTGAAGTGAGCAATGGTGGTGCTGCGCAAGTGGAACCTGTTGCGAAAAAGCGGAAGGTGAATGGAACGGATGCGAAAACGTCCGAGAATACTGATGCTGATGCCGCAAAGGACGCTGTTTCGCTGCCCGTAATGATCTCCAGAGATGATATGGCAAAGATGGAGGAGGACAGCGGTCGCCTGAAGTTTGAAGTGATTACAAACGATGGCACGGATAAGCACCTCATCCAACTGACCACGCTGAAAAATATCTTCGCGAAACAGCTTCCGAAGATGCCGAAGGAGTACATCGTGCGGTTAGTTTTCGATAAGAACCACAAGTCGATGCTTATTCTCAAGAACGGCACCCATGTGATCGGTGGTATCTGCTACCGCCCGTTTGAGAAGAATCACTTTGCAGAGATTGCGTTCTGCGCCATCAATGCCTCGGACCAAGTGAAAGGATACGGCACCCGACTGATGAATCACTTGAAAGAGTATGTCAAGACTAAGAGCATCACACACTTCCTCACGTACGCCGACAACTACGCTATCGGCTACTTTAAGAAGCAGGGGTTCACGAAAAGTGTGTCTATGTCTCGGCCGAACTGGTATGGTTACATCAAGGACTACGACGGCGGAACTCTGATGGAGTGCACAATCCACACCCAGATCAACTATTTAAGGATCACTTCGATGATTCACACGCAGCGCAAGGTATGTTGGGGCTCCCTCCCTCCACCTCACATGATATATGATGTGCTTGTCGTGTACACTTTTCGCTAACATTCGTGGGATGATAATGGTTTTAGGCAATCCAAGACAAGATCAAGGAGCGCGCTAAATCGCAGACCGTGTATCCTGGCTTGTCAAAGTTTGCTGAAGGCAGGTTGATGGATATCTACATGGTTCCTGGCGTCAGTAAGTGCTGTGCTGCGTACAAACGCAATTAGAAGTGGGTGGGATGACTTCGCTGACATGTTTTACCCGTTATCAACAGAGGAAGCTGGATGGTCGCAAGCAGTGATCCGTAACAACCGTATCGGGTGGGTACTCGCTTACTCTTGCTGCAGCTTCAGTTGGCAGTGTCTGATTTTTATGTTGCTGTTTATTCAGAACGCGCGACCAAGGCAGCCTGAAGTCGCAGCTTTCGCAGTTGGTGAAGGGGTGTCGAACCACCGCAGCGCGTGGCCCTTCCACGAGCCCGTGGACACGTCCGTCGTTGTAGACTACCTCGACCACATCAAGGAGCCCATCGACCTCCAGCTCATCAGCAAGCGCATCGACAGCGGGGCCTACCTCTCCAAGGCCGCTCTCAAGGCGGAGCTGGAGAAGATGTGCGACAACTGCATGCTCTACAACACGCCCGAAACCAACTACTACAAGTACGTCCCCGCGCCTATGTCTCTACGAACATCACGCAAACTAACATTTATCCATGATGCTAGGGCCGCCCTCGATCTCCGAGAGTTCATCCAGTCTCGAATCCAGATTAGAGATCACATGTAGGGGTGAGTGTAAAGGTGAGTGTAGACGTCGCTGTAACCAGGTTAGACAAAAGCTCTACCCAGCAGACATGTAAAACTCTTTGCACAAAAAAACATTTGGTTGGAATGTACTACGTGTAGTAGTACTTTAAAGTACTACTACAGTACTAGTAGTATCAAATACTACCCGACAAATGGCGAAGCGTAGTAGTACCTCATAGTACTACATCAGTACTACGTCTAGTATTAGTAGTACCAAATATCCGACAAATATCCAAATACTACAAAAAGTAGTATCCATTATTATCCAAAATCCACGATGGCGAAACCCAGCGGCGACCTGGACGACATCGACTTCGATGAGCTGGACGACTACCTGGAGCTCTTCCAGCAGGACGGCGTGATCAAGGAGGCACTGTCCAAAGGAGTGGACCTTCGAGAGTACACGCAGCAGATCGAGGAGGAGCTGCGCGCGGCCGAGGCGGCGTCCGTGGCCCAGTACGTCCTCAAGTCGGAGGACATCGTGGAGCTGCACGACGAGGTGCAGGACTGCGACAACCTGTTGGCCAAAATGCAGGAGATGCTGCTGGGCTTCCAGGCGGATCTGGGCGGCATCAGCGACGAGATCCGCCACCTGCAGGACGAGTCCATCGGCATGAACGTCAAGCTCAAGAACCGCCGAGAGACGGAGGAGAAGCTGCAGACGTATCTGGACCAGGTGGCGGTCGCTCCGTCACTCGTCATGACGATCGACGAGGGAGAAGTGAACGAGGTTTTTCTCCACGCTCTCGTGACGCTCAACGGGAAGTTGCGCTACGCAGCACTGAGCGAGCCGGACGCAACAGGGTCCAGCTTCGACCTGTTGCCGTCTCAGACCGCAGCGTTCTCGGATGTGGACGCGCAGCTCAAGCTGCGCGCGCGTGCAATTGCACGGATCAGGGAGTTCTTGTTGGCCAAGATGAACGAGGTGAAGAAGCCCAAGACCAATGTGCAGATGGTGCAGCAGAACACGCTGCTGCCGATGAAGTATCTGGTGACGTTTTTGGCGGATAATGCGCCGGAAGTGGAGGAGGAGTTCCGGGAAGTGTACGCGGAGGCGATGAGCAAGACGCTGGTGAATG
This sequence comes from Phytophthora syringae, assembly GCA_012656105.1. NCBI lineage: Eukaryota > Oomycota > Peronosporomycetes > Peronosporales > Peronosporaceae > Phytophthora > Phytophthora syringae. Next base: position 72,669 of record JAAKBD010000084.1, read on the forward strand.
TGTTCCGCTCGTACCATACGGGGCTCATGAAGTTCCACGAGGAGGTGGCGGCACGTACCGACGTGATTGTCGTGGACGAGCAGTCGTTGAAGGGGATTTTCAGCTCTCGAGTGAACTTGAGCAAACGCAACGACACGTTCTCGGTTACGGAACGTGAGAAGGTGTTGGAGACTGCGTCGGCGCCGCCGTTAATTCTGCATGTGGCTCAGCAAGAAGGGTTGAAGCTGCCGTATGAAAGGGTGTTTCGTAACATGCAGCAGCACCTGATGGACTCGGCTACGTCGGAGTATCTCTTCCTTATCGAGTTTTTCAAGCCGACCAATCAGCAGGAAAATGTGTTCCGCAGTAGGGATCTTTTCCTGCGTGTGTTTGCCAAAACGCTGTCACTGTGCCTCGAGAACATGGAAAACTACCTCTTCACGTGCTACGATGCCATCGGACTCTTACTCATGATCCGCCTCACCTACGCGCAGCGACTAGTCATGGAGAAGCGCCGAATTCCGTGTTTGGATGCATACTTCGACCGAGTGGCTTTGTTACTGTGGCCGAGATTTAAGGCGGTGTTTGACCTCAACCTGATGAGCGTAAAGAACGCAAAGGTGAAGAAGCTTGGGCCCATCGACCTTCACCCGCATTTCGTCATTCGTCGTTATGCCGAGTTTGCCTCCTCCATCCTCAGTTTGAGTCTGTACACGCAGCAAACGCAGTCTTCGAAGCCAGGAAGTGAAGACTCGGCCATCTCAAGCGCCCAGATGCACGAAAATGGCGCAGGCGACATGGTGCGCAACAATTTGACTATAATGCGTGACGAGATCCTGAGTTTGGTGGCCCGCCTGTCCGAGCAGCACACAAATGCAAAGGACAAGTGCGTGTTTCTCATCAACAATTACGACCTTGTGCTCACACATTTTGAAGAGCGCCGCGTCATTTCAGAAGAGACGTCGAAGTTCGAAGAGCTCCTAGCTGGGCAGCGCGAAAAGTTCGTTGAAGAAGAGCTCATGGCGTACTACGCGAAACTTATTCAGTTCGTTCGACAGCACGAGCAAATTACACTAGGCAAGGGCTCGAGTGGGGCAGCATCTGCACAAGTTGATACGGCACAAATCGAGAAGATCGTTCGTGAGTTTGCAGGGACATGGAAAGCTGGAATTGAAAAGATGAACGGCAACGTGATGACGTACTTTTCCAACTTCCGCAACGGCATGGAGATTCTCAAGCAAGTGTTGACGCAGCTTCTGCTTTACTACACGCGCTTCGTGGAGATCATCAAGCGGAGCTACCAGCGGCCACCTCCGTTCAATTCTGAAATCGTGACGACGCAGGAGATTTTGTACGAAATCAAGAAGTACAGTCGGTCCTTTTAGGTCGCCTACATGTATCTCCGAAGATCAAGCTGCAGTTGATACAGAATTGATTAATCTATATCTTCACTGAACTCGCAGGCCACTCCAGGCATTCTGCTACTTACTCTAGAGTCCGACCATAATTGGTGTCGGATCAATGTTGTAGCCCAGCACAAGCACGATGAGGCCGTAGCCTAGGGTCACGATCAAAGCCATCGACACGAGCGAGAAGGTCACACCCACGCGCAGGAAGTCCTTCACTTCCAGGTACGGTTGGCCATGGTCGTCCAGGACCAACAGCGAGTTAATGTTCGGGAACGAAGAGAACGGAAGAGCCATAGCTGCAAAACAAACATCAGAAGAGCGTACAGCAAACGAAGCAACAACAAAAAAGCAGAAGCGTGAAAATAGCATCCTTACCAGCTGAGATCGCCAGCGCGCAGCAGATCACTGGGATGTGAGGGTGACCGATCTGGATTGCCATCTGCACGATTATCGGCAAGAGGATGATCGAAGCAACCGTGTGCGAGACGAACGTCGTGAGGCAAATCACAAGGCTACACAGGGACACGGTGACCATCCAAACGTTCCCGGATGGCAGCGCGTGGATCACAGATTGGCTGAGTGTGTCAAGCAATCCTGATCGTTGCACGGCCTGTGTAGTGTCAAGCAAACGAGGTCAGCAAATCTGTGAAACCGAGAAACAAGGCTTTAGAATTAGGACTTACATCTCCCAAGACGTTACCACCACCAATCAGGAACAGGATGTGCCATGAGAACGAATTGAAGTCGAATTGGCTGAGCATTCCAGTGCCGAACATCACGAACTACAAACAGAAAAACATATATCAGTGGTCGTTTGAGAAACACAATCCGTATCAAGCAAGGACGCACCATGAACATCAGGAGATAATGCCCAAGTCACCGAACGTTGTGCTTGTCACTGAGAACGACGCCCATAGGAAGATCGTAAGCAGCGTCAACGAAACAACAACGACGTGAAGACTGCTGATCTTCTGCTTCTGATCGTAGACGATTTGTGGGATGTATTTAGCATCTTGAGGATCCATCACCCACAACAGGAACAACCAGCACTGTTTTGCAGAATCAAACACTGCGTCAGAAAATGCTCCACTAAATGAGAAAAAGTATGACAGCAGCTTCGAACCATGATTGTGCCGACTGTGCAGAACGGAACAGCGATTGCCATCCACTGACCAAAAGTAATAGTATACCCAGCCTTCTCCAAGAAAGACACGGCCAACGTGTTCTGTAGCGAAGAAATCGGAGTCATCATACCTCCCAGATTGCAGGCAAAGGCCAACCCAATCAAAAGTGTCTTCACATAGGTGCTATCTGTCGGGAAATCCCGAATGATAGGAAGCAAAACCTTGCAATTGGAAGAGAAACCACAGCATACCAGTTAGATCCCAAACCAAAAGAAAAAATAATTGGCGTGCCACCAGTAAATCCCTACTTACCGACACGCAGAGCACAGGAGCAGTGTGGTTACTAATCCACATCGACAGGAACAGTCCCATAAGCATGATCGCAAGCAGGAATAAGTTCGGGCTCTTCTTAAACCGTCGTTGGAGGAAAGCAGCGATGTAAAGCTCGATTTGGCACTTTGCAAATGCCGCTGAGATCGAGTAACTTAAACATCCAACACCGCACGAAGTACGTTAGCCACTAGATTACGCAAAGCTATGCCCAAAACTAACAGACGTACCCGCCCATAATCAGAATAGTCGTGTGGTTCACCAACATCGACATCACTTCCTTTGCGGATTGCTCTGATAATTTATCAAGTAAACTGTTAGATCATTAATGTCTTCACCTCGTAGGCGGAAGCAGAACTTACTCGAACTCAGAAGCCTGTCGGGGTGCGCCTTGTCATTCAAGATGTTCAAGAACACAACAAGCGGCGGAACCAGCAGCGCCGTGGCAAAGTAAGGCAGCGCTTCCGTCACCCACAGTGTGGTAATAAACACCAGCATCGCGAGACATCGCTGCTGTACGTCCTCTCCTACAATTCAAAGGGAAATAGAAAAGTATAATGAGCCTACAATCCCCAATTCAGCGCTTACTTTCCAAACAAGTGGGGTTCTTCTCACCCTTCGGCGTGATGCGAACCATCAACAGTAAGACAAATATCGCCAGTGAGATGAAGAACGGGACAGGTTTCACCTAGGACACACACAGAAGGCCAATTCAGCACAGCTCATTTCTCGTACTGTCAAGATGCGAAAATGACCCACTTTGCGAAACAGCGAGTTCTGGTCGCCCTGCATCCGCCGCATTCGGCGCTCCATGTTTCCAGCCTCCAATTTGTCCCTGCCACGTTACACTGTCAATACTACCATACTAACCCCTCGATCCGCATCCGTACAACACTCCGTACCTCGACGTAAGTCCAAACACACGACTCAGGAGATCATCAATTTCCCCCGACGAGTAAAAGCGCTCGTTCGACAGTCGCTCCATGAACGCTTCCTGGTTGTGAGCCTTGATCGTCTTGTCAAACTGCAACAGACAAGCAACCAGAAACCCTTCAGCCACCCTCCCCCACCAAAAGACCCACTACCCTCCCCACCTTCTTGACGATCTTCCGGAACCCCGAGTGGTTGATCTGCACGAACGTGCGTAGATCCACGAGCGTGTCATAGATGTCCTGCAGCGCCGCAAACCCGTGTTCCGCTACGAAAAAAAAGTAAAAACAAGTCAGTTAAAAGTATCAATTCCCACTCAAACCCTCGAGCAACGCAGCTCACCCTGCGAGTGGGTCCTGGAGCGCGTGTGGACGTGTCCAGTGGCCGTCTGCTCGTCCTCCAGCATGGCCTCGAACTCGCCCACGGAGCGCTGCAGCTTGACGAGCTTCCCCACGTAAAAGTCGTTGACGATCTTGAGGTTGGCGTCCAGCACCTCCCAGAACTGGTCCTTGGCGTCCTGCACCTCGTCGATCACGGCCTGCAGCAGCGGGTGCGTCTCGTCCACCACCTGCAGCTGCACGTCGCCTCCTCCGCCCTCCAGCTCCATCTTGTGCTGCAGCTTCTGCTGCTTGTTCTGCTTCTTCTCCAGCTCGAAGGCCACGCGCTTGATCAGCCGCTTCAGCCGCTTGTACTGCACGTAGCTGTCGCGCCACTCGGGGTTGGCCGACATCTCGAGCTGCTTGCCGAACTTCATGCCTCCAGGAGTGCGCGGGTTGCCAAATGAGAGCCAAAACATGCCTCAGAAAACCGATCGGCCTTAAGTTGCAGCAAAAAATGATTTCAGCAACGCAACAGAAGTGAAGGTTGCACTTGGTGTACACTCACACAAACCGTCCTGAGACACGCAGCGCAGCAATAAGCCATGGCGTTCCGGCGCGAGGTGCTGCCGCTGGACAAGCTGGTGCTCAAGTTCATCGCCAAGGCGCCTCGCCAGCTGGACGTGATCCTGACCGAGCAGACGCTGGCGCGCGCGCACCGCATCCTGAAGCCGGCCAAGTCGCGCGCGCACAGGGCCAAGCAGGAGGTGATCCGGGCGCTCCTGCGCGGCGGCCGCCTGGGGGACGAGACGTTGCCCGCGAGCTTCTTCCACGCCAGCATGACGCGGCTCGAGATCGTGGGCGCCAAGATCTCCACCAAGTTCATTGAGATGCTGTCGCAGATCTGCCCCAAGCTGCACGCGGTCAACTTCTCGGGCTGCTTCCGGCTCACGGACGACGCCATTGAGCTGCTGCTCAAGAACTGTCCCGGTACAGTACGCAGCTGGTTGGTGGTGCGGTTTGTGGAGAGACTGACCATGTTTGGGACTGTAGAGATCAAGGAGCTGAACATTGAGAACTGCCGCAAGCTGACGGACGCGACGCTCGACCATCTGCGCAAACTCGCACCGAAGCTGCAGGTTGGAGGGCTGCTTTTTGAGTAATGCCATGGAGGTAGAATTACCGTGTGTTGGATGATGTTTTTAGAGCATTGATGTCGGCGGCAACTTCAACATGACCATTGCGGGCATCACCAAGTTGATTGAAAAGCACCCGAACCACTCCAAATTCACGCGGGTGCATATCTCGGGCCACCGTGCGACGGATCAGTACGTGTTTGCAGCAATGTAGGTGAAAGGGTTGTGGAGCTAACTTGCTTTTTGTCTCTTGATTGTAGAACTATCAAGACCATCATGGCGAAATGCCGAAAGCTGCACAGCTTGAGTGTCGGCTATTGCGCCGTCTCGGATGAAGCTTTGATTGCGCTGCTCAAGAAGCGGGAATCGGTGTCTCGATTGAGCTTGCACTGGAACATTGGGGTCACGTAAGTATCGTTTGAGAAGCATGCTTTGTCATATTTTTCTTCTATCTCACCTTTTTGTGGTATGATTCTAGCGACCAACTGCTTCGCTATCTCGGATCGGAAGCTCGAAACTTGCAGGAGCTGAATCTGTGTGGTGTCAAGAGCGTCTCGGCTGACGTAAGTGCCTTTGGCAAAACCCGTGTTTGTTGCATCTCAGTTGACAGTGGAATAACAATTCATTTGCTTTTTATTTCTTGTGAATCATGCAGGCCATCGTTGCTACGATCCATGCAAAAAATGGCGCGAGAACGGATCTGCTAGACGCGGTAGTGCCGCAGCCGTCGCCGAGTGAAACTATGGAGCCGGAGCGGAAGCGCCTCAAGAAGGTTGACTTTCGCTACACGACGTACGTAGCTTTGATATGGTGGTGGTGAGTGAAGTAGCTAACGTGTGGCCATCGCTCGTGCAATATCCAATAGTGTCACCAAAGAAGCCGCTGCAGCTGTTAAGGAGCGATACCCTGAGCTGCAAGTAACGTTTTGATGCACAAGCATCTCATGTTTGGTGCAGCAAATACACTTTTAGTGTCAATTTTCGCTAGTATTACCTTTTATCAAACATGCAACATGAACAGCAACTCATCACGACATTCCTACTCCATGGCATCATCATCCACCTCGTCCCCGTAATAAATATCACGGCCAGCAGCCTGCTCATCGCCGTCCAGACTAGTGCACAATGTGATAGCCAGCAGTAGCTTCTTTCTCATGACTTCTTCGTTCGAGTACACTGGTAGCTCGATGTTGAAAAAGCACGTGTCGGCCTTGGGGAGAAGTGCATCTTGGTTCACCCCTCGTCCAGAGGAGGAGCTTTGATGAGTAAACGTGTATGTGTACGATCAAACTCTGCGTCGTCAGCGGGCAGAGTGTCCTGGCCCCAGGCAAAGTTAATAAACCGACGTTTGTTTTCCGCGCTGAAGCTTGAAAGCACCTTCCAGAACATCTCAAGATGTGGGAACTGCTCCGGGCTCATGCCAGATGAGTAGCGCGTGTGGCGCTTGAGCAGCTCAACGTCAATTTCAAGACTGCCACTGACCCACTGCTGAAGCTCCGACCAAATGCACAATTGCAGCAGCTGAACGGGTACAATATTGCCAAGGCCACGCAACATAGCATCCACCTGAGGTTTGCACTCCTGTAAGCGAGTCGCTTTCACAAGGCGGGTATACTCTTTGACATTTTCTTTCGTCACTGGAAGGTGTTGCCCGCCGGCCTTCAGTTCTACAACGGCACCGTCACTTAAAGTCGTCGTGAACGAATCGTACAAAACCTCGTTGGGGTCTTCGGAAGAAGCGGAAGCAAGTTCCTCGAGGAATTTAAGACTCTCGCATAGAGAATGGTCCACACTCTCGAGATCCGCCAGTACCAGGTTTTGTTTTACCAGCATTTTCCACACCAGCGGTGCCAGGCGAAGGTTCAGTCGAACTCCCGTTCGTAGACAGCAGCCCATTAAAACCCCGACAAACTCGAACATTTGCAGCAATTCCTTGGACGTGCTGCTCGGCTTCGGCATATAGCGCTCCCGAAACTCGCCCGCCTTCATCACATTGTTTTGTGTCGGAATGAACAGAGGGTTGCCGCTTGCAAGTAGTTCGTTCGAGACATCATTAAAGAGTTGACGGTATGGGCCCCTTCTCCGACAACATTTTCACCAGCAAAAATGACGATAAACGACACAAAGGGGTCACTCGCACCCATGGGTCGCTTAGCACGAAGTAGAGACGGAGATATTGCACTGAGCTGCTCCATCGTTGCTGCGAACAGAGATCGCTTAGAATCGCGTAGAGCTGACAGTGATGCCAACGCATCGGAAGCGCCGGCATTGATTCCTCCACGCTTACCAGCAACTTTTCGCCGATCAATGGTCACCGTGGGTCGCTTTGCATTCGTGTCAACAAACACAGACTGCGCCAAAGTCATATTATCTTGTGTCTGTGCTAAGAAGCGAATTTTGACGCCAGGGAAGATCAGCTGCCGAATTGATACAGTTCGACTACGTAGTGAGCTCGGATCACTCCATGGGCGAAGGTTTACGAGAGGCAGGGCTGCCTCCAGTAATCTGTTGAGCGATTGAAGAACGGCAAGTCTGAGCCGTAAGTCTCTCGTTTCAAGGGAAGCTATGAGGGAGTATTCATGCGCATCCCGTGCGGTCAAGTGGCTAGGGCACAAATCCGTTAGCATAAGTACACCCTGCCTCCCGCTCAGTTCGCGGCATACTGCAATTAGCTGGCAGTCCATTTGATGTGTCCATTTTGCTTGCGCATCCATCGCATCATCCATGGAGAAGTAGTGGCTAAGCTCCAACTGAAGATCATACCCCGACGAGCGCATCCACTTATACACCTCAAGAGGCTTCTGCTCCGCCTCTGAAAAGGCCTCCTCCGACACCAGTTTGTTTAATCGCTCCTCGGCGTGGAAATTGTTCCACAAACGGTCTCTCTTCACGCCAACCAATCTGGCAAATGCATCTACGGCAGCTTTGCTTTGGGATGACGAGAAGGACTGGGCAGTCTCTCGTTGAAGCACGCTAAGAAGCTCTGTAGTCCTGTTGGCCTCGGTCGCAACACCAGGACTTTTCTGGAAGAACCGATCACGCAGGAAACGGGTCAATTGTTCGGGTAATTCATTAGTTTCGTCAGCGACGCGAATCATTTCAACAAAGCGAGCAGCGCTCAATTTGTACTGCATCAGTCCTGTACTGTCATCATCACGCGGAACGACATCACATCCGTCGTCGTGGTTCACTTCAGGTTCACTAATTGGTGAGGACACTTGCGGAGGTACCAAATCTGCGCTTCGCTCCATTGTACATGCACCACAATTTGAGTCTGCCCAGCTATTGACAAATGTGCAAGTAGGACACGACCAGCCAACCGACACGGCATTTTCTGACGGGACTGCTAGTTGTTCGGTGGTGCTGGTCTGTGATTGGGCCTGCACTTCTCGAGCCAGATCCGCCAGTTCTGGTGGAATCGTAGAGCCACAAGCAGCACACTCCAGTTCTGAAAGAGAATTTTCCAATGTACACACTGTGCATGCCCACACATCACCACCAGGTCCAGCTCCATCTCCAGAATATGAGTCACTCCCATCGTTTGATTTACTGCAAGAGGTGTCAGCAGGTCGACAAACGGCTTCAATTTTAGTGAGCAATTCCGTATCCTCCGTCGTAGCAATGCCTCCATCAAACTCGAATTTTTCTTTCGGAATTCGCGTCAGCAAGTTGGCAATGACATCAGCTCGGCCTATATCCACCATAGCGTATCCTAGCGTGTGCCCTTCACTGTCAACAGGCATAAACAGGATAGTGGACACGATGCCAAAACGAGTAACTGCTGCAGCAGAGTACACGTTCTGATCGTCCGATTCGCCGCATTCCTCTAACGCTAAATGCACAAGAAATCGTGACACGCTCGCCTCCAAATCCGCAATCTTTGGCGTGCGAGGTAAGTTCTGCAAAAGATAATCCTTTCGCTGTACAAGTCGTGAGAAACGAACGCATTATGGGCTGTCTGGATCTCCCGGATCGGAGCACGACCACAATAAATTCGTTTGAAAGCATCAGGCGTTGCGATTTCCCGTTTGCCTTGCGCCAGGACGCGTGAAAATACTGCCATCCGCACAAAGTCTTTCCACCACGCGCCGCCAAGTATTGACGATGATCCACCCTTTAGAGATGAAACCTCTTCCACCAACGAAATAAGCTCAGCTAATTGCTGTGTGTACAGGGAATAGAGCCCCTTCTGGGTGGTACGCTCGTTGTCGTACACAAATGTTAGCTCTTTCACCAGCCCCGAGAGCTTTGAGATTGGAACTGCGTGCATGGCTCCCTTGCCCAACGCGAAATTTATCATTTTTGCGGTGATTTGGTAAACAGCGGTTTTCGCCGTAGACGGTAGGCAAGCTGACGTTGTAACGAGATATTCCACCAGCGCATTCAAGGCAGTAGTGAGAACAGTTTCCACTTCGTAATGGGACAGTTGTACCGACAACAGCTTCTGATAGATCTCCTCGCAAAGCCATAACGCCAACCCAAAATCTGCCGTGAAAGCATCAACGCGAAACTTGTATCGCGCGTACACCCCTGTGATATTCGAACGTAACATTTTTCGCCTGGGACCACCAGTGGTGGAAGATAACTCAATCCACGTTTATCGCCAAAGTAGCCAAACAAGCGATCAGTACAGCGTTCATCGCGGAAAAACTCGAGACAGCTTCCTGCTGGTAGATCCATAAGCACCGGATGAACGGCAAAGGATAGCACTAAGCAGGTCGCGTCAGGCACGTGAATCTGGATCAATGGTTGCGGTGGGCTGTCGCTCGTCACCGTAAATGACCTTCGCAGAAAAGCACTGGACAAGTCCAGACTGGCTTTTAGTTCCGCCAGCAGTGCTTCCATCAGCAGGTACCGATGCTTCCGTGTAGAAAGTGCTGGGATTACTTCTGGTTGCTGTAACCTTGGTTGTGTTGTTTTTAGTGAAGTGCTAGACCCGCTCAAAGAAGCCGACATGGGTGAAGCCGAAGCAGCAACGGAGGATGCAGTACCACCGGATCCAGCAGCTAGCTTACCGGCGAGACCCCTTGTTTCCCTTGTTTCCCGCGCTTCTTGTGTTTCTTTGCTGGTGCTGTCACCGTTACACTGGCGTTTTCATCATAACTTGTGGATCTGTCCATGACGGGAGCAGGGGCTTGCAGCAGCACGCTCAAATTGTTTGTTGAGCACTGCCTGTAATATGGAGATCAATGACGTTGTTGGAGACGCATTTGGCCGCAAGTGCATGTTAGAAGTACTGCCGGCTTGTGAGGACCCTCCCAAAGTTGTATCACAGACAATACCCATCTCAGAAGACAGCACTTTCTCCGGACACCCAAGATCTGCTGCCGCAGCAAGCCTGAGCAGATCAGCTAGGTTGTAATTGTTCGCTAAATCTTTGGGCAGCGGTACAGTCATCTGCTGCGTTGGCCTCGGCGTATGCGCTACTGTCGACGAGGACGGCAATGGAAATGGCGACGAGCTCGTTCTCGCAAGATTTGTTTTCCTCGTTTCGATCGACAGCTTCATCGAGTGGTCAGGGAAACTTGAAGAAGATCAAAGACGCTCCTCCGAGCAATGCTGTAGATGAGTTGTTGGTTCATCCTCTGAAGTTGTGACCTGCTCGTCTCAAAATCGGCAACTGATTGTTGTGAGACCGAAGTGACCGTGGACATCGAGCGCAGACTGTCAACATGGTACCACCAGTACTCGCTAGCCGAAGTCAATGGATTCACCACTTGAAGTAGCACCATACCCGACGGATTGACTACTCGAACAGCTCCAGAGTGTCCTAATGTCCAAATCATATCTTGTGACCAACCCGAAATATCCACATTTTCTGCAGCAATCACATATCGGCCACCTATTTCCACGTCATCAATTTGCAGTGCTGTCCAATCCGTGTCTGGATCTGGATAATGGCAACCCGAAGGTACATGACCATCACACAGCGTAAAAGCAATTTTGAGGGCAGCCGCTGCATTACCCTCACGCAACGGCTCACGCAGCTGTGCGAAGAAGTAGTCCATCTCGTAGCTCTTGAAAGATCCTGAAACATACGTCTCGATCGCTGGAATCACATTTTTCTCCCAGTACTCGAGCATTTTATTCCGCCCGGAGTGCTGCGGGAGGTCCATGCGTGATGAGAACGCGAACATATTGTAAAAGTACTCAGATGGCTCTGGCAATGAGCCGTCACTGGCAATCGGCATTTCCTCGAGCGCCGACGGTGGCGGGCGGAGCACACGGGTCTTTTCATCAGAAGTAGAGAGCGAGCTTGACGAAATTGGTCGAGTTGCCAGCAAGAAGTGCAAATCTCGTGAGCGAAGCCATTCCATTTGCCAAAGTAAGGCACGCATATCTGCAATATCTTCGACCTTGAGGTCGCGCACGCACAACTGCGCGAGCTGAAAAGAATGGCTGGGCAATTTCCATTTGTCTACACAAAACAAATCGACAAACACACAAAATTGTCAGTACATGTCAATCGGTAGACGCCTCATCATACGTTGTGCACTTACGGAAATCACCTGATTGTCGAAGAGAGAAGGCCAAACAGGGGCAAGTGTAGAAAACGAATTCATGAGAGCACACGCTAATTCCCACCGCAGCAATGATCTAGTAGAAGTAGCATTGTCTGTTTCGTCGTCCTCTCGATCATATGTCCACGCGTAAATTTGCTTCACCACGGAGCAGAACGAAACAACAAGCGGCTCAAGCAATTGGATGGTCTCCCGATCCAACGGTATATCGCTAATTGCTTTGACTTCAGTAGCTGATCGCTTGCAAAAGCAAATATCATCGTCGATCTCAGCTTCTCCATTGGGAGTTCTACATCCAGAAGCATCCATGCTTGCGATTATCATGTCATCGTTGCCGAAAGCATATGAGTAAACCACGCCTGTATGTCCACTTCGAGTCTTGTCAGTTGCGTAATTTGGCAAGATAACTCGCCCGCCCTCTCGTAACAGCTCCTGAAACCCACCAAGGACTTGAGTTGCACCCAATGTCAAGAAATACGATTGGGATGACAGATTAGAACTGGCCGCGGCAGCAAGTTGACGCGGCGCAGCTTCAAGTATTTCGGTCAGCATCTGTATAGTACTGCTTCGCCATTTCTCCATAATTGGGCGGTTGGAAATTATCAGACGCACAACAGCGATCAATTCCGACGCTACAGTTCGGCCGTCTTCAATAACATGGCGACCATTCTCTCGTATCTTGGAGTTCACCAAAACAGCCTTTTTGTTGAACGCGAGAATGACATCTCGATCTGCTCTTCTTACCGGGCTTTTCTCCGACGAGGCAGATGATCGACGGTGGGAAAGCCGCGAAGACCCAGGCTCAAACGAAAATCGAGCCTTACTTTCCCAGTCGTGCAACGCATTCACATCTGCAATGTCGTCTGTGTGTGCTATAGTCGCTAGGATCCCGAGCTGTGAAAGAGCGTTGGCAGTATCGTAACATTCTTTTCGACTTCCAGAGGAGTACACAACGTAACCTTGTGAGTCAAGCAGCACGCGCAGCAGGTTTCCTTTCAATGTTTTGATCCAACAAGCGCTGTTTCTGGAACAACACCTCCGCCTTTTGAACGTGGCTGCAGTAAATCACCAGTACCTGCGGCATCGGTTAAGCGTACAAAGGGATGATCCTTATTATGAGTCTGGTTCATGTAGCAGGTCGTGCACAAATCGTAGTTCGGACACGAGAAGCATTTGAAGCGGAAACCCCGTAGGGGACTCTGATTGCAACCGTCACAGCGTACGCTCGGGTGCTTCATCGTAGCTTGCGCAGCCGTACACTCGGCAACCGCTTCTATAACGGCTTTCTCCACCGCATCCTTCCCGTGGCTCACCTCAATAGGAATTTCCAAGGAGCTGATATCAGGTTCTCCAACACTGCCAGATGCATCCACTAGTTTGTCAACTGCCAGCTCGTTTCGAAAAATCACAACACAATGCTCGGGTTTCGTCGTGTGTGTGGCATCATCCAGGAGACAGTTGTCTTCTGTAGTAACATTGTTTCGAAGAGGGCATACAATACTTCCGACTCTCTCGAGCAATACCTTTGGAATGGCCAAGCCGAAAAGCGTGTTGTTTTCAGCTGCCAAATCGAACATCGCATCACCAAATAGCTCCAGTGCATAGCGAATAAATCTAGCACCTGCAATACAGAAATTAGACGAAGCGCAGGGGCTTGACACGACATCAACTGCAGTCTTAATCCACCATCCGAATGCTTCTGGCCACTGATATAGTGCGCCCACTTTAGTCACCATGACGCACAATAAGCGGTAAACCGCTTCGTTTGAACACAAATCAGGAGAAAGTCGTTTAGTACCAGCGGGCGATGACCCGCCAGCTCGCTCCACAGGCTTCAACGCAAAGTGCTTATACAAGCAGCAGAGCTCCTTGAAAACTCGCTCCAACGAGACCTTCTGTGATGTCAATTTGCTCGTCGAAGCATCATTGCTATAAACTTCTTCCGCAAACAGTCGTAACAAAATCCAGGCTATGTCATACACTTGTCCGTGCACCTCTTCTGGATCAGAACTCGGCGCAATACCCCCGTTAAGGTTACGTTCCACCATCTCGTCGTCCAGGCCCATTATCAAGGTTGAGACTCTCTCTAGACCAAGAAGGCGACTTGGCATGCTGTCTAAGGAATGCGCACAGTTCCAAACGTCTGCTAAAGCTACAGCCCTGAAAACCGGGAGTTCGTCTTCTGACTCTGTCACCTTAACCATCGTCTGTGAATACGAATGAAGCCTGTATACATACATAATGGTAACAAGTCAGTATTGCACACAACTAACCACCACTTCTAGCGTCAGCAACTTACGAATTCATCATTTTTACAAGGAGATGGGGTCAGATAACGCACAACCAGAGAATATGCCGTCGTCTTGCATGAGGTTGCTCGACGGTACGGCGTGCAATACGCGTCCAATAAAGAACCGAGCCATATCCTTCCTGCTTAGACCTGAGAATGCCTCTTCGCAATAGACGACACCACTTAATCGAGACTCCATACGACTTGACTGGGTTGCTGAGCACTCTTCTAACGACGATATGGGCACTGCGCTGCATAAAAATTTACCCACTTCGGACAAGCACTCTGGCAACCCACAGTAAATTGGTTCCGAAGCTGATTCCATGAGGGTGTTCTCACACTCAACGCATTTTTGCCACCTTGCCAGTAGAAATCGAGCTTTCACTGAGATGCCTTGCGCAACAGTTTCATGGGATCCTGAAAGCGGGTTGGAAGTTGTCGAATCACTTGCAGATTGTGCAGCGGTTTCCTGAACAAGAAGCTCGTGAATTGACTTCACGCAGCCCGTCATGTCGTTTTTCTTGAAATCAATATTCTTCAGCTGGCAAAGCTTCGAAAGTCGATCCAAATTATCCGCGTAACGCTCCATCAATTCATCCAAACTGACTTTGTCCATGCACAAGTAGTGCCATTCACTTACAAGCTGAACTTGGCGCAGCATCCATCGCTCTAGCTTTCCGAGTTCAACTGCAATGAGGTGGAAAAGCTCACTTTCGTTATCTGCTGGCAGTGGTATATGCATGTCGATGCTTGTAAGCCATCCCTCCAGGTGCCGGTAGTTTGATCGCACTAAAAGAACTGCAGCAGCCTCCTGCAAAGATTCGGTCCAGCAAACTGTTGCATACCGAGGCGGCAGGCAGCGAAGTCGCACGTACTTGGCAAGTGTCACAAAAATGCATCGCCGCGCGAGTACGCTGAACGACGTCATTCACAAATTTCCATCTACCAGCTTTGAGAAGATTGCAAGTGGGAGCTGCCAAGTTAAACAACTGCCGCTGTGTTACCCACGGTTGGCATTCCTTCTCGATACTTTGGAGAGGAAGACCACGTAGTAGCTTGTCTCCCATTAAACTGCAAGCATTCGCCACAGCACATCCTATCTCGGGTATCCACGTCGCAGGTGGGCTGTCAAAAGGCCACGCACGGTGCACTTAAGACCCCATCGCTGTTTATCCCCCGTTCCAGTACGACTCTGCGTTGTCGCGCACAACATAACTGTTGCAGTGTCTCCTACGACGGTAAGGCCCCCAGCCGGCCAGTTTCCTCGCGAGTACGAACCAAAGAAACACCCTCCATCTTCGCCAAAACCTACGTCCCCGTAAGGGAGACGGTCTGCCTGATACCACGCTAAACCAGACGTGATAAATACCATGTCAGCTTCACCTGATGTTCGGCAACGCGGGTCGAACTCGAAGTGCAGCACGCTCGCGCCCGAAATGTGTACTACACGTCTAAATACTGGCTGGGTGTGATTGTACGGATGTGATGTCTCGACTACCTGGTACCCTCCGAAGATAGCCGCATCGCTACGTGCAGCAGCTCGAATACTTTTATCTGAAGAGATCAGGCTATCAAACGATCTCATAACAACCAGTAAATCGGCTCGAAACTCGTTGGAAAAATGGTCAGAAAAGCTCGGGATGAAAGAGACCACCATAGGCAAAATTGTCCCCACTATAGATCCTCGCAGATTGCCAATGCTTGAACTCTGGTCTGAGTCGGAACGTAGTGATACCTTGTAGCAACGCAGTATTTCCAGCGAGGACTGAAAGCATGCTCGAGCGAAGCACTCAAACCTCGTGGTTGCATCAAGCACTTCTTGTCCCACTGCTTTGAGTGACGTTGTTTGCGTTAGGTCGACGTTCGCAGCGTACACGCGGGCACAGCAATAGTTCATAACGGAGTGTAGCGCCTTACTGATCGGAGTCTGGAAAGGGGATCCACAGATGTTCAACACCCACTTCTCCGTTAGTGCGCTGCTGCTTTCGAGCTTAGAAAGTGAAAAAGTATCTCGAGAAATCGAGCAAACTCGGCTTCTTCCGCTGGGACAAAATCGGCAATCGAAATTCGACCATCATCCATCGGGCTGTACAGAAGTCTCCTTAATAGATCCACGTGACAATCGCGCTCTGTTTGCAACACCAAGCAGCTGTGTGGCTTCAGCAAAAAAGCAAAATATGAGTCGGTTTGAACGGTTGTTGTGGATGCATCACATTTGTAAACGTTTTCTTCTGACGGAGCAAGGGTTAGAACGTTTTTGCAGGCAGAAACGAAAAACTCCGAACGACAATTCGAACAGAATATACCCTTGCGGATTCCCCAAACCAGCAGGAAGTGCGCGGAGACAACGATTTCCGAACGGTGTGATGCAGCCTCCGCTAACCTAGCTTCGTGAACATCAGCGCCAAATAGATGTCCTGCAGCACGTCTAAGTGAACGCTCGGTGTCTCCGAACAGGCGCTGTGTAGCTTGATCACTCGTTTCAATCATCATTGCCACACCAACGAACTCGAACTCCTGGACCGTTTCGGTCAGAATGCGCAGCAGATTGCTTACAAGTCCGTAGGTCCCTTCAGGAATGGAAGATCCAGGTGTTGAGACTAGCTCACAGTAATAATTGATCGCCCGCAGAATCTGTAACAGTCCCTCGTCGTCAAAGTCGACGCAAAACGGAATAATGTGACCCGGTCGATCCATCACACAATGGCGCTCCAATTCTTTCAGTCGAGCCCGAACGTTTTTCAGTCGACGGTTTTTTGTTTTCGTGCTGGATTCGCCGGCACTCCCCCTTGAGCTTCTGATGGCTTATCACCGGAGGCTGGATCCTGCCCCGTACGAAACAGTATATCCTGCAAACCTGCGCGAGGATGCTTATATGCCGGAAGTGCGGCTCGCTTTCGCAGCAATTGCGCAAGTTGTGAGATCAGCATTCTTCCAGTGTCTGCCAGCGTTGCACGCCTTGAGATTGTACACAGTTCAGAGAGCTGGCCTTGCTGAATATGGTCCACGTATTCCTCCAGGCAGTTGAGATAACCGGAAAACACGAGGATTCGCTGTCGAGCAATATCGACGCAAGTTGGTGATCCTGCAGGTATCCCCTTCAGGAACACGGGCTTGTCTCTAAGCAACTCACCCGTTTGCAATGAAAAGAACCAGGATGCATCACACGAGTCGGCAGCACATTTGGTCTTATCACTGTGTTCATCACCGACTGTGTATAAACCTGGGGGCGAAACAACACAAAGTTGCCCATGTGTAGCGTAAAATGTACCGGCGATCAGTAACACCGGATCCAATGCACCCGTTTTAGGTTTTGCTGCAAGCATGACGCTGGAAACTGTGGGGACAACCATTGGCTCTCGAAGATACGCCCCACACGTATGTAGCCAGGTAGACGCTTCATTCAACTGAAGACCATTTCTCCTTAAAGCCACTTGGCACTCCTTGCGCGTATATAATCCACACCAGAACAAAGCAAGATCATTTACCTTTTGCTCTTCCGTCTGCTGCACCTGTTTCTCCTTCTCTTTCTCCTTTTTTTCAACAAGGTCTCGCGCTCGCTTTCAGCAAACAACGATACATCGACGGTAGAAAACGGGTCAATTCCTTCGGATGATGCCGTCTCGGCTGAAGCTGCAAGAAAAGGATCTGTCGCCTCAACTCCATTCTCCACAAAACCATCATCAGCATCGGGGAGGTTGCCATCGGAAGTAGTGTTCGCAGCGGTAGAAGAACCATCTCCCGCATTATCATTTTTAGGGGTCGCTTTTGCCGGTGGTGCATTAATCACCGTAGCAAACAAGCATGATTCGCATAAGTCGAAGTCACACCCAGAAGTACACCGATATCGCTTGGCGGAATTATCCCCAAAGCAGTTGGCCATGCCTCCGTCACACATCCATGATGTTATTGAAGTGCACAAGGTGACAGTATGAGAATGAAGTGCAGAGAGTGTTTCAACTCCGCTCTGATAGTCCGCTTCCCCAGTTGACTTGCTGGGCACTTGCTTTCGCATATCACCCGACGGTGTTAAGTCCAAGAAGAGGTCAATATCGGGTTCGCCCAGCTTCATTAGAGAGGTGATCTCGTCCACCTTATGCCGGTACAAAACAAATTGATGGCGTGGTAATGGCTCAGCCTCTTTTTCACGTTCAGCCTTATTTTCTCCTTTTCCAATCTTGCTTTCGCTCGAACAATTTTCATTAGGGAGCGGTTTCCGCTCGAGAAGCTGCCCATCTTTTTCGACCACAATATACAAGTCATAGCATCCTTCAGCACCCCATCGGTACGTGTTAACGCGTTGATTCTTGTCCCATCGCACGGTGACACCACTTCCCTTCACGCCTCCCCAAGTACTGATGCGCTCCACTGTACCAGTGCTACCTTTTCACCATCTTGGGAAGACCACTTCCAGTCAGGCCCACGAATAACGCGATCTCCCACTTGAATTGTCGTACTTGGAGACTGGGGTGGTGACTTAGGATCACTATCGCCTTTATCGAGAACAGCACTCACAACTTCGCTCACAGGTGTGGACTTCCTCGATTTATGGGCGCGGCTTCTGTGCTTACGGCTGCTAGATTTCCCTGAGGATGATTTCTTGTAGGTATCAATACAGCGGATCGTAAACAGATCAACACCGTCCGTAACCATAGCATAAACGCTGCTCTCAGACGTGCCTTTGCCTATAAGTGCGCGATTTGGAGCCAAAACAAGTTCCTGCACATGCTCCAGGTCACTCGTACGAAGTCGATCGACACGATGGCCAGGCATAACAATTGTTCGGCAATAGAGCGAATCGCCAATACAGCAAAGCCATGATCGCTCCGCGTCGCGGCTGCGAGCATAATCTTTGTTATGCGCGTAAACGAAATCTCGAACTGTCGTCCCGTGACCAGTACCAATTTTCAGGAGCCCCGACCGCCCGAAAATGTAAAGGTACAGGCCGTCGGTAGCAATGGCATCACTTGTACAAGGTTGATACGAACAAACTTTCCACTGTGCCGACAAATCTCGCGGGAACGTAGCTGCGAGTGTAGGTTCAGCAACACGTTTTGCCAATTGCGAACCGAATGCCTCCAAAATTCGTCGTAATTCGGGTCGAATTGATGCATGATCGTGCGCATCTTCGTCTCTGATATATGTGCTGTGTCCCAGCTGAATAAACTGCAACGCTGCTTTGCTTAAAAGTGTAAACGATTGCAGTTGAATGCCCATTGCAAATAATCCTAGCAAGCCAACAAACACAGATTCCGAAATCGGCGACGCCATCGCGACAGTATGCTCACCCCTTGACATTTCCAGTAGCTGCGAAACTTCGTCTGCAAACTTGCTGGCATCAATCGGTTCGTAAATTAGACTTGTCTCGGGCAACTCAAGGAGTTGAGAGAGAAACTCGATAGCAGCATCGACATCATCGTGCCATTGTAGTGGGCTTCGGTACGGCAGGTGCGGCCACTTCCGCGGGAATAACGCTGGTACCGTCGTTTCAACCGCGTTTTCTTTTGAGATGCACGAAGCAGTGGTTGCTTCGTCTCTTTTGTCGTCTCAGCATGCGAGCACAGGCCCACTTTTGCAGTTTCCAATAGTTCGTATCCTGGCCCGCTCTCCAACGCACGCTGGTAGCAAACCCGCATGAACTCACTTTGCTTCCGGTACCGATACCCATTGGCGCAATGCACGCGCCTCGCAAAGACCGCAATTGCGCGTCTCGCTTTGCGAAATTGCGTCTGTTGTCTCGTCGACCGCTTCGACTTGTCACGTCCCCGCCTACCGGCGGCACGTACAAGTCCCGAAACGGCTCAAAGATCTGTTCGTACTTGGCCGCGCCGGCTCCGACCACTTTTCCTGCAGCTGGAGCAGGTGCATTTTGCGTCTCCGCGTCGCTAAGATCCGCGGAATCTCTGCGCTCCCGTTTGTGAGCGTCCTCCTCCTCCTCTTCTTCCAGCTCGAAGCCTCCCAACGAGTCGTAGTCGTCCTCCTCGCTGCCGCTCAGTTTGTCGTCGTCGACGCTCTCGAGCTCGGACAAGACGCTGCTGTTGAGCAGCTGGCTGAGTCTCCTGGACGTGCGTCTGGACACGACGCTGCTGGCTCTGCGACGGCGTCTTGCGCGGCGGAGGCGGCTGCCGTCGCTACAGTCGCTGTCGCTGCTGCTGCTACTTAAGTCGCCGCTGCGGATCTCGTTCGTGCCTAGCACCACGTCCTTGTTGAAGAAGTGGAACGTCTCCTCCGTCTCCACGAAGCGCCTCGAGTGCGCCATCTCTTCCTTCCTTTCTTTCCTTCCTTTTCTCTCCGTAACGCAATTGAACCCACTGACAGACGCGAGAAAACGGCGAGTCACGCAACCAGATGAAAAGCGATAAAGACCGACGCTTGTCCTGGCAGCCACTAACGCCCTTCCTTCCTTCCTTGCTGAGCTCCTTCTGCCTCGCCGGCCGCTTCTTTGACTCTGATTCGAGGAATACCCAGATCTATCAGAACGACTTCATAGCGTTACTTCCGTCTTACTTCATCACCGCTACTTCACCATATTCAATCCAAGAAGGCGTAATGGACCCGCCCCCGCCGCCACCTCCAGGTCCGCCGCCTTCTTCGGCGGCCAACACCCTCCCAGCTCCTCCAAGTCAGCCAGCCACTCGCCGTCGACCCCCACCCCCAGCAGCAGCGCCGCGCCCCACTCGAAGCTGCTGACGCACTTGCCGCTGGACGCCCCGGACGAGCTGGACCGCAAGTGGTACGCGCACTGCTACCACATGCAGAAGACCATCCAGGGCAAAGACGAGGCCGCCGCGCTCGCCGTCTTGAAGCAGCAGCCGGCCGAGGGCGTCGCGCCGCTGCCGTTCCAGCCAGAGACGGCGCTTTTGTACGCCATCGTGACGGACCAGACGCTGGCCAAGCAGTACCTGCGCTACCTGACGGCGGTGGCTGCCGCGGACAGCTACAAGAACTGCGTGGGGTGGCTGCAGAAGCTCATTGAGCAGAAGTTCGTCAAGCTGCTGGTCGGATGTCGCAGCCAGTTGCTGTGGCTCGTCCGAGAGCTCGTGCATCTGAACGCTCCGGGCATGGACAAGGTTGTCGTGAGCTTGATGCGCTACTTGACGGGCGGAGATCCGAGTCGAACGACCGTCTGGCTGGCGTCGTCCGTTATCCGGATTCTGGTCGAGCACGAAGCCTGGCTGCTGTCGTGTTCGAGCTTGATCCCGTTCGTGTTCCACACGTTTGCGCGCATCGCACTGGACCACAGTGCCACGCAACACGCGAGCTTGTTGAAGCAGGAGGTGGAGCTCTGTACGACGTTGTGGAACCGCCGCCAGGCTGACGTGGCACAGCTAGGACGGGAGATCGTGCGCGTGCTCAGTGACGCTAAAGACGTGCGTCACCACCACCGTTATGCTATTTTGTGCAACATACTAATTTGTGTGTTGTTTCCGGCTGGATTCAGGTTCCCGGGATGAACGCTCTTTGGAAACAGTTGCGGAACGTCCGCGACACTGCTGAAGCTGAAAAGGACGTTACAGCGTACTCTGTTGCGCAGCTAATGGCTGTCCCGACCCCTCCAAGATATCTCGCGTATCGGTTGAACCCGAAAATGGAGGAGTATCTCATTTTTATGATGGTACGCTCGCGCTTTTGGCACGTCCTACTACGTGGGAGGTGGTAATTACGTGTTGACTCGACCGTTTTGTATCATTTTCGCGATGTAGGAACGCGTCCAAGCGGGATCCGTGACGCGCTACCAGAAGTGGTTTTCGTCGCAGTTTTTAAGTAGCCCGGGATCGGACGCACTCGTGCCGGACCTTGTGCGCTATGTCTGTGCCGTGTACCATCCTTCCAATCAGATATTAAGCTCCAAGGTCACACCGCGCTACCACATTCTCGGGTGGCTATATCTGCTATGGTACGTGGGTGTCGATATTTTCCCTTCGTTCTTCTGTGCAATGTATGACGGTTGTGGTTTGTGTTATTCTTTGCTGATAGTCACGGTAGTAAAACGCCCAGTGTGTTGGCGAGAGTTCAACTGGCTATGTTCTTCGACTATTTGTACTTCAAGCCATCGGACAATATCATGACTGTGGAGCCAGCAATTTTGCTCATGGTACGAAATTCTAGTATGTGCGATTGGGTCTTGTTGTCAACGACATTAACTTTTGCACTTATGTGCAGGTGAAATCACTCAAAAGTCATCCCATGGTGACTCTAGCTATGATCCAGTTCCTTGTTTTCGCTGTGGAGAAATTTGCAGCGTCAGCGGTCAACCGAAAATTGATGCAAAAGGTGTGTCTACAGCATTCGCGATGATCTTGAAGCTCGGGGTTGTTTCGTCCATCCTTCCGCTCCAGTCTTTCCCCATGCTGCTGTCAAGTGCCCCAGAATTGCAATCAGATTTACACCGAATCTTCCCGGAGCATTTCCCCTCGGCTGAAGATGCCAAGAAGGCTCAAGCGCAAGGCTCGAATCCAAGTCCATTTTCAAGCGGCGGCGGAAGTCCTGCCAGTTCTCCTCGTCTAGCCGCATCCCCCGTTCGGCAATCACCCGTGCACCAGTCGCCAATTCACCAGTCGCCGGTTCGGCAATCACCTGTCCATAGCAGCCCCATCGGGTCTGGAAGCCCACTCACGTCGCCGTTACGATCTCAAAGCCCAACACACTCTGACGCAAGTATGGGCACTAGTGGTGGAGCATCATCGGACACAAATTCTCTTGGCGCACTGTCGTTTTTGCCCGACAACCAACAAACGATCGAGGCTACTACAGACATGGCTGCTCCTAACGAAGCTCTCGTTTCTTCAATTCCACTGGCTGTTGTCTCCCCGAAGAAGTCTGCGCTTGACGTCCCTGACAGTGTGATCGCACTGGGAGGCGACGATATTAAGCATTTCCAGGAGGCAATGCCAGATCCCTGTTCACGCCCTACTGAAAGCTTTTGGAGTGCTTAAACGACATTTTAATATCGTGGATCCGACAAGACAACGCAGTCGAAGTCGCTGCCACTTTGGGGTCATTCTTGCACGCATCACTGGAAAGGATTATCGTGTCGTCACGAGTTGCCCTGAGCGACACTCCTAAAGCCACCTCGGCTGGAGTGTTTGATTCGATGCTGGACCAAGTACTCAGTGAATCTCCAGAGCTCTTCGTGCCGTTTTTGAAAGCAATGTATGCTCGAGATGTCACCATATCCTACCGGCTGCTTGCATTTTGCTGCTCGCGAAGCGACTCGAAGAGTCCCGAAGCTGCATTAGGCCCGTATTCTGCGTTTGTCGAGTCCATCGGTGGCAACTTGGCTCAGAACATTCTCAAGGACTTGAACTTGAGCCAGCAAATTGACGATGCACGGGCCCAGGCCTGCGCACTTCTGGGCAAACCTCTGGCCTCGTCCGCGTCGAAGGACGAGATGGACGCTGTCAGTGCTACGGTGCTTTTCATGTGCCCGTACTTGTTCAGAAACATGGAGCACCCGTTCCTCGCGAAGCTCATGGGTCGTAGCGAAGCGCTCGTGCAGCTCGTCCTTGGACTGGTCACACCGGCAATGCTGAATGCCTTGTGTACGCGTGTGGTCATGCGCGAGTTTGCGATTTTCAAGACCCGGCTGGCCAACATTGTGCTCTCGTCGCTGCAATGGACGTCGTGGGAGCAGTACGGTATGTGGGACCTCGTTGTGGCAGAGCTTCAGTCCGGGCGCTCCGCTGCAGCAGAGAAGAACATGCTGGCGGCGGCGCGCAAGGTGCTGGCTTGCGTCAATCCGAAGGAGAGTCCCGAGACGATGACGGGCTTGCTCAAGTGTCTGATCCACTTCAGCCCCGATGAGAGTCTGTTGCAGAGCGTATTCAAGCTCCCGGACACGTACGACGACTTCCCGTGTGCAGTGCTCGCGTGCTGGATGGACAAGTTCCCGGACGTTGTCACCAGCCACGTTCGTATCTCGCTGGGACGTGCAGGCGACGCTGATCTGTCGACAGATAAGGCGATAGCGGAGCTCGTTCGGAAACTGGACCGGCTTCAAGATCTGCGCCGTCGCACGGACGCCGGCCCGATCGCTGTGCTCAAGGACGAAAGCATCATTTCTTCACTGAAGAAGCTGCTGCCCCGACCAGAGAATTCGTCCGCATGTCACAACTTGCACGCATTGCAAGCAGTGCTGCTCGACGAGGAGCCACCACAGAAGAAACCGCGGCTCGCAGATGACAACCAGATCTAACCATACCATGTTGCCTTTTAGCGTGTCGTACTTGTTGGACGTGTTGGATTTCGGGATGGCACAAACTTCCCTCACTTTACTGCCCGTACAGTAAAAACTCTCCCACAATCAAAGCAGGTAGTCGCCACACTCAGAATAAAGAGACGTCGCCGTGTCCAAGGTCTTCGCGGCGCTGTTCGGCAGCAAGGAGGTGCGCATCCTCATCCTTGGGACTGGACAACCGGCAAGGCGACCATTCTATGTACGTAATAGCGGAGGGGAGGGCCCTACCAAGTGCTGATTCCCTGCTTGTTTATTTGAATGACAGACCGCCTGCAGGCCGACGAGATCGAGCAGACGGTTCCCACCATCGGATTTAACATGGAGACGCTGCAGTACAAGAACATCAAGTTCCAGGTGTGGGACCTGGGCGGCCAGACGAGCATCCGGCCCTACTGGCGGTGCTACTACCCCAACACGGACGCGCTCATCTACGTCGTGGACTCGGCCGACATCGACCGCCTCAACATCGCCAAGCAGGAGCTGCACGCCATGCTCGAGGTCTGCACAGGGCTTGTGGCTGCTTTTTGCCTTTCATTCTCCTGCTCACGCGCTGCGTGAGGAGCTCCAATCCCTCTCTTTGGCGACCTTGAGGTCGATCATGTCGAAGCAAGAAGATCACCCCGCCGAGCGGTCTCGAAGTTGCACACGCTCCGATCTTGATTGGGGGTTTGCGCGCTCTACATGGTGGACAATGACTTGGTTGGTGTCTGAGAACTACCTGATCAACCCCGTGGAGTCAGAAAAGGCCCCGGTGGCGAACCCGACGTGAAGTCGCTGATGCTGTGCAACCCGAGCACCAGAGTTTCGCGACGGTGCCGGGGATGTACGAGCGCACGCTGACGATGAACGGCTTCTCGAATTCGCATGCGATGCCCGGCTTGCGTATCAGCTACCTCGCGGCTCCCAAGTACTTCGTGCAGGTGTGCACGAAGCTGCAGGGTCAGCTGACGTCGTGCGCGAACTCGGTGGGCCAGGCTGCTTGGACGGAGACGCTAGCAATTATGGACGAGTTGCTGCCGTTGATCCACTCACCCAGCAAACACCGAATTCACCGCGTGTATCGGGGACAAGCACCGCCTCTTCCCGGATTCGCGCGGCGAATCCCTCCCTCGTCCCAGATACGCGCGGTGAATCCCTCCGAGAGAGTGGCATTTCCGAATTTGCAGCATGAGCTACAGCAGAGGCGGCGGCGGCGGCTACGAGGACCCGAACCGCCCGACCAGCAGCGGCAGCGGCGGGGGCTATGGCGGCGACCAGCGCGGACAGCGACAGCAGCAGGGGTACGACCAACAGCGAGGGGCTATGAGTCCCGCGGTCCCGAACGTCGGGGTACGACGAGTACAGTCGCGCCGGGGAGCGGGGTACGGTGCTCCAAGTACGGGCTCCGGTGGAGGGTACGGCAGCAGTGGGGGAGGAGAGTATGCCTCGGGAATCGGCAGCTACGGAAGTGGCAGCTATGTCGACCGGGGTCGCGGTGGCTCGTACAGCAGTGGAGAGCTCGGAACTTTCGGGGGTACGGCTACGACAGCCGAGGTGGCAACGCAGCCCCGGCCTCTGGTGGCTGCGAGCAGAGCCGCGGACACGTTGACCGCAGATACGGAGGAGGTGGCGGACACGACTCGCGCGGTGGATATGGCGGTCGAGATGACCGGGGATACGGAGCAGCAAGTGCAGGGGCGGTCGTGACGACCGTGGATATGGAGGAGGAAGTGGCGGTCATGACTCACGGCGGGTATGGCGGTCGAGATGATCGTAGATACGGAGGAGCTGCAAATGCAGTTGGATGCCGAGACGGTCGCGGATACGGAGGCGGGGCAAGTGCAGGAGGAGGTCGAGACAACCGTGGTTACGGCGGCAACAGCGATGATTGCGGATACGGTGCTAGCAGTGGGGGGTCATGGCGGCCATCGCGGCTATGGACGTCGTGACGACTGTGGTGGTGATCGCCGCGGAGTAGATCGTGGAGGCAACCGCGGATACGGTGGTGGAGGCCGCGGTGGCGATCGCTTCGGAAAAGGTGGTGGGCGCGGTGGTGGTCGCGGAGAGCGTGGACCTGGCGTGGGAACATTGACTGGATCGGGATACGAGACAATCGGTGATCCGATAACAGACCCGCGTCTTCGGGAAGAGTGGACGGGCCGCGCTGGAGTGCGTGAGGTTAGCGCGGACGACCCGGATCTGCAACAGGAGTTCCCGATTTGTCGCCGCACAGGGACCACCAGTGGTGGCAAGTCGATGCTGGTGAACATCAACTATTTCGGTCTGTCGCTCGATCAAGCTCCAGCTGAGATTTTTAAGTACTGCGTGGATGTGGAGCGCTCGCCGGACCTCGCAGCAGACTCGAAGTACATGTACAGCGGGTGTAGAAAGTCTACGCCCACCCAAAATACAGGCACTATATAAATCTGACCTCCCGATCTTGTTTCCTTCTCGCTAGCGATGAAAAGGGTATGGTTCGAATCAGGAGGTCAAGCCCTTCCGTATAAGCTCGAAACAGATTCAGCGCTTTGCTCTTGCATTTAATTAATTAGGGAGTCAAACCTGCCAGCTGTTCCAAAAATAACGTGCAGGATTCTGACAAAATATAAGCTGAAGCACGAAAAATAACCAGTCATGCCAAGCCTCGCTACCCCTCTTAAAATTTCAGATTTCAGCAGACCTTTATTCCGCGGTATCGACACGCTATTTTTAGACTAACTCTGTGTGCACGGAGATCAGTCTTGGGGAAGCCTGAACGTAGTACTGCGCGCAGTTCGGTTGTTGGCTGGAGTGCCGGCCTTTTTCGAGTGGCCTCAACACCCACAAGCCACCAGTGCTGCGCATGGAACAGCAGGATAATCCCCAACCAACTACTCACTTTATAGATATGCCGGCGAAGAGTGAACGCCAACAGTTGCTGGACGACTTGGAGCGGGCGCTCTATCAAGTTGCACTTTTCGAGGCAATCGAAGATGATGGTAGCGTGAACTCGTCGGAGAACTCCCCGCTTGACGAGATTGCTGAGCTGCTTATTCAAGTGGAGTCAAACCGCTACCTGATTGAGCGGGTAACTACAGTGCAGTACACCGAATTTGCGAGGAATTTCTTCGACAACCTGCCTGACCAACGTTTTCGCAAGATCGTGAAAATGTCGAGACCTGCATTTACATTTGTCCTCGGGCAGATTGAAGAAAACCCAATTTTCAAGAACAAAAGTCTGTTTTCACAAGCTCCTGTATGGCTACAACTTGCTGTGACTCTTGATCGCTTGGGAAACTATGGAAGCGGAGCCTCGTTGGGGCGCACGATGGAGCTGTGGGGGATCGGAAAAGGGACATGTGCTCTTTACACGTACCGCGTCATCGCTGCACTGAATGACAAAGTGGATGACTTTGTTGTATGGCCTGATGCAACCGAAAGAGCGAAGATGTCACGACGAATGAAAGCTGTGGGCTTCAAGGGGTGCGTGGGCTTCATTGATGGTACTACAATTCCACTTTCCCAGCGCCCTGCGGTCGATGGAGAGTGCTATTTTGACCGCATGTGCCGGTACAGCCTGAATGCTCAAGTAGTTTGCGATGATCGTCGAAAGATTATATGTTTCTACGCAGGTTGGCCCGGTTCATGTGCAGATAGTTCCGTCTTCCAGGAGATGCAACTCTCCAAAAACGATCTCAAGTCGCGGTACTTCAGCCCAGGAGAATACTTGCTCGCAGACTCCGCCTATCCAGCTGATATCGTAGCGCATACCATTGTCCCGGCGTACAAGAAGAGCTCCAAAGGTGAAGACAATATTGACCTTAACACCTGTCTTGCCCACACACGTGTCGTGAACGAGCACACTATCGGTGTACTAAAGGGACGTTGGACTTCGCTGCGAGAGATTCGTATCCAGATCAACAAGAAAGAAGATATCGATAGGATTTTGCGATGGTTCGCTGCATGTGTCGTGCTGCACAATATTCTACGCGATTTGGGAGACGAATGGCCAGAAGATGCTGCGGAATCTTCAGACGACGAAGAAGATGATTTAGTTCCAGGATATACTGATGAAGATTACCCGTTTAGGGCTTGGATCAAGGCGCAGGCTTTATCAAGGGGTCGGCAGCCAGGCGGGGTTCTTTGGTAGTGTGTGTGTTGCCTCTCACTTGACACGTAGCATCTTGATTCCGTATCGTGATTGCTAGAAACTCAACTGGATTAATACGTACTTAGAACGCCTTGATGTCTTTGCTTGCGCTGAACCGTAATGATGCCTCAACACATACTCAAAACTGCAATGTGCTACGGGGATACACCCGCTAGAGTGACGATTCACTCATCTCCGTCAGCAAGCTGAAATAGGCTTTTGCCTCCGCTGGTGTTTTGCCTTCTTTGATCACGACGGTCAACATCTTCATGTACTGCACCTCTTTGTCGTGCTGGCGACGCGCCTCCTTCTGCGATCGCGCCTCCTGCAACTTTTGTTTTTCGATCTCCAGTTGTTTTTCGCGGTGGGCTTCGTCGCACTCGCGAGCTTTCTTCCTTTCAGCAGCCTCAGCTTTGAACTGATCCAGTCGGCGCTTGTCGTTTCTCTGTCTGATAATCATTGCACGGCTGAAATTGTCAGAGATTGACAGTCGACTTTGTTGGGCAGTTTGCTTAGATTTCCCGTCGTGAGATGGAGCACGATCCGTCGTGCCGCCCTCACCGCTTGTGCTGGAAGTGGATTGCCTTTTGCCCTTGGTCTTGGTTTTGCTGCTTTTCTTGGCTGTCGTCTTCTTTGTTGCGATGTATGTTTTGACCGCTGTTTGCGTCCGTTGGGAGAGGATGGCGGCATCATTAGTTCTTGGTGGGCATCATTTACTTCAGCTATAGCAGCTAGATAATGTTCACGTAGTCCAGACGCAACTCCCGTACGACGATCAACAGAGGTAGCTGCGACCGCTTCCGTAGCGCCATCGGCTTCACTATCGCCACTACTATCACTTATATCAAAGTGTTGAGGCTGACCCGTGACGACAAATTCAATTGTCCAGTCGAATGTCCATCGTCGCTAATGTCACTTTCAGGTATATCATCGTTCAAACCGCATGCATCAACTGGATCATTGATTTCTCCATCGCGACTACCACGGTTTTTGCTTTGAATACTCTCTTGAGCTTCACGGGGTTTACTGAAGGTATTGACGCTGTCAGTCGTGCCGTTCGCTCGGCCACTCTCGAAATTGTTGATTTCGGTGGCGTCAGATTCTTCACTCGAGCTACCGTAGTCAGCAATTGAAGCTTTACTTGAGCGAGAAGGCAGACTTCGAGTACACCCCGGGGCACACCAATTTCCAGCGTACTGCTCGCACTAATGTTTGGTCTCTCGCCAAAAACAATTTCAACCGCGCGAAGCATGCGCACTTGCGCTCTAGCTTTTCATCTATGGTGATACCTCTGCGCATTTCTTTGATTGTGATTCCCAGCCCCGTTTGCGTATGTTTCATGCGCAGAACCTTCTTGAACTTGACCAAGTGATTCTTCCATCGCTGCTCCATGTTTCGGCCTTCTAGGTGAGGAAGCTTCGGTGTTGTCGAATATTTGTGAAGGTGGTCAGCAATCACTTGAAAGGCTTGCTTCTTTGTCATTTTTGGCTCTCCACCTACCACCATCTTCTTACTTCCGCACACAGACGCAAAGTTCTTCTCGTTTTCCAGCTAGGAAACAATAATGCGGTAGTCGTCGGTCGTAAGATGAACTTTTGATGACGTTTCTTCATCTCCTAGCTCACCATCGTCATCTGAGTCGGCACTCAAGGCGCCCTCCACGGTTGCAGTATCGGGATATTCGTCTCGGTGTAGCGTCGCCATACCGCACTAAATCAATCACTGGATCTCAAATGCTACAAGCAATACAGAAACGTAAAACAATTAGCGAGTACTATTGGAGCAACTGAATATAAAGGTTACCGGCTCGGTATGTCGTCACTACGGCTGGTAAACACCGTTTCCTCGCTCTCAGCGCGTGCCAACACGTCTGTGTCGATGGGCGCAGCGATAAGGATGCTCTCGTTAAAGGTCAATGAAGATGGTGTAGCGCTGACCTGACGGCTACAGTGCTGTAAGCAACGGCTGCAGCAGCGTTAGCCACGATGTGAGCACGTAAAGCACCTGAGCTACAGTAGTCGCCTTCAACGATCAGGATAGCAGTGGACGACGCGATGGAGCCGAGTGCCGTGCGCCAAGCTCAAAGGAAACAAAGACGCAACTCTAAAGGAAACGTGTCGCACCGTTTTAACGGAGACCGCCTGTTAATTTACCGCTTAAAGGGACCTAAAAGCAGCAAAACACAGTACCGTGCGGCTCATATCAAAAACAAGCCACCTCCAGAGGTGGCTTGTTTCAGAAATAAACAAGCAGGGCCCGACAGATAAACAAGCAGTTTAGCGAAAAATTACAAGCAGCATTTTGGTCAGGTTTGACTCCCCTATTAGATTGGATGAGTAGTACTAGTCGAAAATGAATGATCGAGGTATTTAGTACTACGACTATCATGACCCGCGACCTGCTCAATGCTAACGTAAATCGACGATCTGCGTCCGGTCCATACGAGCTAGAGACTTTGCCATCGCCATGTTGTCCGCAAAAGGAATCCATTTGGGCTCACGCATGTCCTCGTCCTCACCGATTTTCCGCACCGGAATCCTCGCCAGTAAAATCCCACATACCCACTTTGTCCAACTCCCGCTTGATGGAGTTAGCCTTGCTGTAGAGTCGGTTCGCCTCCTTGCGCTTCGCCTTTTGACGAGCGACAGCCTTCGGGCCACCCCACAAACGCTTGAGATGATTTCTTAGCTTCGTTGGAGAGCTGAACGTGGTTTTACACGACGGGCACTTGCGTGGCAAACGCTCTTTTAGGCGCCCGAGCTTCTTCCTCTTCGGGTTGCGGAGTACTGGGGCCATCTTGAGCCGAACGTGCAAAAGCGAAAATGACGATAGGAAGCCAAGGCCGATGCATTTGGTGGGTGGGAACCTCAGGGTTGCTGTGAGCAGCGGAAGTTGGCTGCTATTTCCTCCCTTCCCAATTGAAGATTAACTTGACCTCGTCGCGGACGTTCACTTGAGATTTGTATTGTATACTCTAGCCTACTGATAACGGTGCTTGGGCGCAGTTTTCCCGCAGTCCCGAACTTGCTGAGTGAGGTGGCCATGCCGGATTACTACGCGCTGCTAATAGTACTATTGATTGAGACAAGTACTGATCAGTACTTTACCTCTTCACATGCGATCTCAGTAGTAATTATGGAAATTGCTCTGTTGGACGTGTTGGATTTTCGGGATGGCACAAATTTCCCTCGATTGACTGCCCGAACAGTAAAGGCTCTCCCACAATCAACTTGTTAATCGCCACACTCCGAAGAAAGTAGAGTCGTCAAACTACCTGATAAGCCATGGGGATCGCCATGTCCAAGGTGTTCGCGGCGCTGTTCGGCAGCAAGGAGGTGCGCATCCTCATCCTGGGCCTGGACAACGCCGGCAAGACGACCATTCTATGTACGTAGCAGCGGAGGGGAGGGCCCTACCAAGTGCTGACCCACTGCTTGTTTATTTAGACCGTCTGCAGGCCGACGAGATCGAGCAGACCGTCCCCACCATCGGATTTAACATGGAGACGCTGCAGTACAAGAACATCAAGTTCCAGGTGTGGGACCTGGGCGGCCAGACGAGCATCCGGCCCTACTGGCGGTGCTACTACCCCAACACGGACGCGCTCATCTACGTCGTGGACTCGGCCGACATCGACCGCCTCAATATCGCCAAGCAGGAGCTGCACGCCATGCTCGAGGTCCGCACAGGGTTTGTGGCTGCTTTGTTGTTTCATTACAGTGACTGATTCACGTGGTTTCTTCTACAGGAAGAAGAGCTCAAGGACTCGATTCTGCTCGTGTTCGCCAACAAACAGGACCAGAAGGGGCGCTGAACGCAGCTCAGGTGCGCTCTGGATGTTATACCAACGCTTGGAGGCTTTTGCTGACGTGTGGTTTGACAGATTTCGGAGGCAATGGGACTCTCAGACATTCGCAACCGTCAGTGGTCTATCAAGGAGACGACAGCAACACAAGGCTCGGGTCTCTTTGAAGGATTCGACTGGTACGGCGACCTCTTTTCGTTATGGTGCCAACATAGCGTGGCTAACGTGACGTTTTGCGTGCTGGTAGGATCGTGACGTGCATAAAGGGCGAATAGGTGCCTATTACGACGGGCAGGTTCGTCGCGCTTCTCAATGGTGTAGCCTCTGGACACCCCCGAGAGGTGTTTACTCCACGTGTCCGGTTCTTCGAACGACCTCGTGTCTGCTTTGCAGATTCACGATCGAACGGCTGGCCGTCTTAGCAATAGAAGGAGTACGGAGAGAAGCAGGTTTGGAGCAGGTAGCTTTGGAGAATGAAAGCGCTTGCTCGGACGAACAAGATGGGCAGAAAAATGGTGGGCTTGTGCATGAAAATACACCGGTGCGAACCACCGAACTGCTTTGCGTGTTTGAACTCCAGGCGTCTTTTGGGGAGCACAACGACTGTTTGCTGTCGGGAATTGGTCATGGTGGCCACGGATTCGGGCGATGGGATATGGTACGGCCCACCGGAGAACTGGCCGACTGAGCATTGTCGTGTCTTGTATGCAATCAGCAGGTACGCGAAGCAAGCGCGCAATGTGCAGTCGAAGGAGACCTGGATCCGTCAAGTTGCTCTGCTTGTTTTGCTGTACGAAGGTATCGACGCTGGCATTTTGCCCTTCGACTACTCGCCGAGTTTGACCTGGCTCACGTTCAACCGGCACACCGATCGGCGGTGGCTTCGAGTCTCCCAGGAAGCCAAGTCTGTCATCGACGATCTGTGGGAAGCGAAGCTCGTGAACGGAATCAAGCTTTCATCCGTGGACTTCCAGCCCGTGACAGCGTACCAAGCCTCCTTTCGTGGACTCTCTATTGTGGAGCAAATGCCGGAGCAGTTGAAGCGGGAGACCGACACGTTCCTGTACGCACCTGCTCAGAGTGAAGGAATCCCGACTTTAAAACCTCCCCAGCTCCTGCATGTGCGCTACGATGGATCGGACTTTCATCTAGCGACAAGCGACCAGTCTTACACGAGCGTAAGTACCATTACCGAGTGTGAGGACGTGTCGTATGTGTCATCGCCATACATACCGTCATGTCTTCGGTCCAGTACGAGCTATCTCGTAGAACCGACGAGCAATAAGCTTCGCGCCACCGAGTCCGCGCGCGGATGCAACATGATGACCAAGGAGGCGAAGCAGAGCATTGTACTCTCGCAAGTACACGCACTGGTCGGGGAGTGGCTCCCGTTTGGCGCTAACCAGATTTCAGCCCTCAACGAGCGTTTAGGTGCCATGGAGCGTTGTCAAGGAGGGCTCTTTAGCTCGAAGCTCGACTTGCAGCCCACGGAGACGCACTTTGAAGTGACTCCAGGACTAACACAAGTCAAGATCTTGGACTTCGATGCCATCCGGTTCATCAACTTTGAGGCGGAAATCAACTTCCCGGAGAGTGACGGAGTGATCCAGGTGGAGAACTTTGGCATGCACTTGCACGTGAGTGGGGCGGTACTCTACGGAGTGAAAATTGATGCCATTATGAACCACACGGAGCGTTCGATTCCTTTTGACCTGCTAGCGCGCTTGCTGGTCGATGTTCACCAAGACTCGTCTGGTATTATCCACGATCTGCTGTCACGCTACCAGCTCAGCGTCCTCGACATGCTTTTCATGGGCAAAGCTGACCAACGTAACAAGTACAACCTGATCACGGCTGCGTCGATCGACCCAAAGTTACCAGCCTGCAAGTATTTGGATAAAGGTGATCGAGAAAACGAGCTGAAGCAAGTTCTGGGTGAAATCTACGCTTGCTACGACATCACACGGGACGATGTGCTCTTCCTCGGACGCGACGGTTGTTTGCTCAGTGGACCTGGAGCTGAGCGCTACGAATCGCTCCTTACAACTTTCATGGGGCTTAATAGCCGGGAGATCTTCATCCGCAACTTTTTCGTGCGGACATTCGTGCTGGACGACACGCTCACGAACTTGCGCCGATCGATTCGCAACTACCGCCAGAACGGCGAGCACACACTCAAGACGGTAAAGAAAGCTTTGAGCGATGCAGCTCGACACATGATCCTGCTCATCGAGTGCCTGCAGTATCTGTTGGAGTCGGTGGAGGACCTGGAACTGCCTCCCGTCCCCGTCGACATTGCTGGATCGAAAATCTACAAGTGTTTGCAATTGCTGGAGCGGAAGAACAACGTCATTGTGAGGTGCAAGGATTCCATCAAGCTTATCGAGCGTCTTCGTACCCAGCTGGACACGCTGATCACCAAGTTTGAAGGCATTTCTCGTCTTCAGCTAACGTACGTTTCGCAAGGGTTTGATATCAACATTCGGCGGCTCACCGAGAGTCTCCGCGTCCGCGAGGAGCTCGAGCGGAGTCTGGACGTGATTCGCGTCATCTTCGCCGGTAATTTGTCTTTCGACGTCATTGACCGTGTCAGCGGCGGGACGTTCAACGTACCGAATCCGAAATGGTTCCTGGACTGGATCAAGAAGCCGATTATCGACACTCCCCTCGCTTTCCTCGTGATCAACCTGCTGTGGTTTGCGATCTTGTGGGTGGCGTTGCAAGCGTGGCTCGACCACCGCGTCTTCCAGAACGGCGCAACGCTCGTCATCCGAGCGCACACGGACAAACGCATCAACCTCACGCAGCTCCGACGACTGCTGAAAAAGAGGAGCGTCCGTCTAGGAGTGTTCGAGTACGAAGCCGGCGGGAGGCCCGAGCTGCAAAGCTACAAGTGGGAGGAGCGCGGCTTCCCGTCCGAGGACGCGACCACCCACGTGCAGATCGTCGTGGACGAGCACCAGAAGCTCTTGCGCTCCGTGCGACTGCAAATGGCCTGTCCGCTGGACGAGTCGGTGCCCATCCGTTCTCGCAGACGCAGCATCCGCAATTCGCAGAGCCACAACACGACGCGTCGAACGTCCAGGCGGTTGCACCCGGCTCCGTCGTCCGTCACAGTCGTGGAGAACAGCATCTTGGAGAAGTTCTCGACTTTTTGCGGGCCGAGGGCGTGTACCTGGAGCGTCACGCGCCACTCGCACGGCTCGGAAGTCAGATCAACCTGCTCGCATTGGCTCAAGACTTTGCCGACCCCGACCGAGACGTGAGTCGCACGCGTCGTCGACGAGGAGCCGTGGCACCGGTCGCCAAAGACTAGTGTAGCCATCTTGAAACATGTAGCCATGTTCGGGGACCCTCATACAAAAAGCAAGATATCTAATCGGAATTAAAATAAAATTAGGCGCTAGAGAGACACGCAAGGGTAGTGGCCAATTATCGACCGAAGCTGCAGTCGCCATGTGCCCCAGCGACGCCCGCTCGTCGTCCGGCGCCTGGTGCCCCGAGTTCCGCCCCACACGCACCGAGTTCGCGTCGTTCGCCACCTACGTCCGCACCGTCGTGGAGCCGCAATGCGCCAAAATCGGCATTTGCAAGGTGACAAATATGTTTTTAAACTACAAAAAGGCAGAAATAAGAGGTTTAAACCATCTGATAACGTGCTTTTACTGCAGATTGTACCGCCGCGGGGCTGGTTCAGTCGCTCGTACGACGTTTCGCAGCTCGAGTGCCAAGTTTCAGCTCCTGTGAGTCAGCATGTGGCTGGCAAGAAGGGGATTTTCAATGTGGATTTAGTGGAGAGGAAGAGTGTGAGTCCTGTGGAGTTTCAAGTTATGACAGAAGCAGCATCAGACAAGGAACCAGAAGGTGTGGAAAAAGGTGCTAAGTTAGGAGGCAATTGGTGTGATTATTGACACTTTTTGTGGCAGAATCGGACGACCCGATGGAAGTGGAGCGGCGGTTCTGGAAGGGACTCAGAGGAACGATGGACGCTCCCGTGTATGGAGCAGATATTGTGGTATGTGATGCATATTTTGTGGGATAGTTTTTAGTTTTGGGCTGATAGTTGTGCAAATAGGCGTCGCTGTTCGGGGATGCACATGCGATGTCGTGGAATCTGAGCGACCTCAACACCATTTTACGCAAGATCGACCTACCAGGAGTGACGCAGTCCATGCTGTATTTCGGCATGTGGAGGGCAATGTTCGCGTTTCATACGGTGCGTGAGGTGGAAGTTTCTCCCTTCAACTTTAAATGCTGACAATATTTGGACTGAGTAGGAAGACATGGACCTATTCAGCATTAACTACGTTCACACAGGAAACCCAAGTTTTGGTATGGTGTGCCCCCGATGCTGGTAAGAATAACGTTGCTTTCGGTTAGGCAACGCTAGGAAATGTTTCTAATCTAACAGTCTGCACGTATCGCAGCCCCTCAACTAGAACGAGCTGCACAGTCGGTGTTTCCAGAAAAACACCATGCATGCAATCAGGTACAATATTTTTTCTCTGTACCGATACACCAAGGGACAGAGCTAACTCGATGCTATCCACGCCAGTTCCTTCGGCATAAGACGTCTCTCATCTCACCTGCCCGTCTTCGGGAGTTTGGAGTACCTTTCTACCGGGCATATCAAAAGCCGGGCGAATTCGTGATAACATTTCCAGCAGCATACCACCAAGGCTTTAACCTCGGTACGTTTTCTTCCTTCATCCCTTGCGTAACCGATGTTGGTTGACCTGGTCGTGAATGTCCGTGATGGGGTAATAGGTTTCAACATCGCCGAAGCGGTCAACTTTGCTACGCTGTATTGGGTTCCATACGGACTGAGAGCGAAGGTACGAATAACCAGTTACAATTGAATGCTGCTGTGATCGCTCACCAAACTTCCATGGCAGGTGTGCAAGTGCCTTCCTGACAGTGTGCGTATCGACATGGATTCATTCCTCACAAAACTGTTTGACGAGCCGCAACGCAACTCGGAACTCATGGGTGAAGAGCCCTGGATCTTCAGCTGCAAGTGCAACAAGTATTGCAGCAGCAATAGTCCCCATGCTGAAGTGGAGGTACGTATCATCATCAAGCATGCGGACGAACAAAGTGTATCGTAATAACCAACGTACTTCTTGTTTGCCAGGAACAATGGTTTGAATGCTCGAAGTGCAACATTTGGGCCCATGTGCGCTGCATTCACCCTGACTTTGCAGCTACAGCAGCAGAAGACCTCCCCAATCGCTGCTGTGTCACCGGTGTATCGTTGATGCCGCTGGAGGCAAGCCACGTGCTCTGTCCAGCGGAGGAGTTGGAAAACGAAGCGGCACTGCGTCTAAAAGCTCGGTTCGTGGCAGTCTGGGAAAGCGGAAGAAAGCAGCCTTGGTGAGCACGACAAAAGATCAGCGCAAGTACCAGTTTCCGCCACGAAGTTGTCTCCATCAAAAAGGCGAAAAGCACGGCTAAGGTGCGCGTATCAAGTGTCGCTACGCCCAACGGTAAAGCTGCTGTTCGGATGTATCTCACGACCAAAGGCTCGACTGTCCGATTTGAGGACACCGAGGTAAGTCTATCCATTATTATTGGGTGTGATATGCGACTTTTGCTGACGTACTTGACTGATGCTACACAGGCTAAAGTAGCTGCCGTGGAAGGCAAGTACATTCGTCTGCACTACAAGGTGAGCGGTCTTTAAACTCATGCAATTGTTCGTACTTAATCTCACACTTCATCATTTTCGTTTTGGCAGGGCGAATCTGCAGAGAAGGACGAGTGGGTGCCAGTGAACTCGAAGGAATTACGGCAACGGATCGTAGCGGTGGAGCCACCAAAGGCGAGTCTTTAGTTTTGAGGGAGCTGTATTCTACCAAAATGGGTGTACCGAAAAAAATGGTGCAACTTGTTGCCATCATTTCGATACGTTCTACCTTTATCACCGTATGAAAAGCCAAACGATTGAAAAATACGAAAGAGCCGCCCAATTAATGGCACGACTTGGCAAGGACGTCTCTGTGGGGAGTACGACCCGGTCACGGGGCTCACTCACATCACGCACCAACGCGGTCGCCAGCTGTTCAACATGGGTGCGAGTGTGAAGAAGCGACAGCGTCGAGAACCCCGACAGTTGCAGCCAAAGCGGCGCCTCCTCCGACGTCCACCGGATCCTTCACGGGGCTGTCGCTCTACCCGGAAGAGGCCAATTATCTTCTGCAGCGAGGAGCTTTAGCCATCGTCCACTTGCCTTCTGACGGCAACAATGCAACGCAATTGACCGTCGGAGAGTTCACCGCCATGGTGGCCAAGGATGCACGCGTGTCCCTATCCTGCATGGAGGTCTACAACTTCCTCAAGGACCAGAAGCTGCACCCACGACGCTGCATTGAGTCACTTGCAACGAATGAAGACGGACGACGAGAACCCCAGCACTTTGTGCAGGAAAACCATGCGACGTCGCGTTCGACGTCTGGAAGACGGTGGTGGTTCATGTAGATCCCCCAAAGGAGCTCCAAAGTGAAGAAGGTAAGGTGGAGACTACCACTAAAAACAGAAGAAGCAGAAGAAGTTGGTGCTGGTCTTCCGGGTGATTGTGTGTCGCTTTGGAGACGCCGCTCCTGGACCGCACAATCTCCTCAACGCCATGCGGCGCGGCTGCAACTCATCGCTGGCGTGCGTCCAAATTCCAGTCAAGTTGGCCGTGGTCCACCATGACCAGAGCGTGTTGCTCTTCGAGATCAGCAGCCAGGAAACTTCAACGCGAGCAATCAAAAGTTGAGTGGAAAATTGTTTTGACGTTGAATAATAATAATAATATGGTTGACACTTTCTCCGCGGAGGGCGCCGTGCAACTTGCGACTTGCAGCCAAGCGCCCGCCGCAACAGGAAGCTGGGGGCTGGAGGGGATGGGGGTCTCAAAAAAACTAAAAACCGGACGGGACGGACAAATGGGACGGCGCTCTACGAGGAAGCTGCAGCACTTGTGACCACCACGACGTCGCCCTTCCCATTTCATGCCTGCTCGTTGGGGGCGAAGTAGCTCGTCAGGAACTTCTCCGGGTCGAGCACGAAGTCGTCGTCGTCGAAGTCCGCCGCAAAATTCTCGCCATCCAAGGCGGTCGTGTCCAGCTCCGCAAAGGGTTCGGGACTGGCCGTCTCGGCGGCTTCCGTCTTGACGTCCCCAGTGGCTGCCTTGGCCTCCGTGCTGGAGGTCGAGAACCACTCGAGTTCCTCCTCCGTGAGCTGCAGGAGGTCGTCGTTGTCAATGGAAGCCAGGGTCTGGTCCACGCAGTCCAGCGAGTAATCAGCAAGAGCCTTGTCCTCCGCGAAGTCGAGGATCATGGCTTCAGCCGCAGCGTCGGCGAAATCCAGCGGCAGCTGGTGCGGCGGCTGCATGCCGGCGTGGCTCTTCATGCTGCGTCCGAACATGAAGCGCGCGTCCATGGGGTTGCCGAAGAAGACCTTGTTGCCTGAGAAGGACGGCATCTTCTGCTTGGGGGACATGTGCGCGGCCAGAGGCTGTTCGCGGGCGAGCCGCTTGACGCTGGGGGCACGGCCGAGTCGCTGTCGTTGTCCGTGTCCATGTCCAGCAGCGAGCACTTGCGCTTGCGCATGAGGTGCATCTTCTTCTTCTGCGAGGACGGACTGGAGATCGGCGACGAGGGGCAGCACGCCGGCTGCGATGGCCGCGCGGTCTTGCGCCTCGCGCTCTTTCAGGCGCGCCTCCTCCTTCTCCAGCTTCTGGTAGTACTTTTGCGCGTGGGTGCGGATCTGCACCACGGTGCGCGTCTTGATCAGCGTCGCGATCTTCTTCCACGCGCGGTAGGGAAAGGTCTCGAGGCCTTGCAGGAACAGCTTGTGCTCCGACTCGGTCCAGCGGCCCGTGTTGGCCTTGCTGGGCTTGCCGGAGCCGTGTGCGACGTCCTCCAGGTCGTCGTCTTCGTCGTCGGACGCGTCGTCGCTCGAGGCCGAGGACGGGATGCACACGCGGTGGCCGGCGAAGGCGGCGGACGGGGCTTTGGACGGGGCAGCGGAGAGCTTGGCCGAGGGTCGCGCGGGGAGACGGTGGCGGAGAAGAGCGGCGCGTCGTTGCCCAGTGGGGTCATGGGCGCGTCACCGCCGTAGAGGAAGGCGTCGTCGACGTGCTGCAGCGAGAGGAGCTTGGGTGCGATCGCGCGCTCTTGAGCACGGCGGCGGAGGCCATAGTGAGCGCCAGGTGTTGAGTTGAAGAGCGAGAGGGGGAAACGAGCCTTCTTTTGTTCTAGAAGGATGACGATGCACGCTCGACGGAGAGTGATGGTAGCACACAAGAAAGATACAACGGACGACACGACGGCAACTCGAAGTGGAGACGCGAGCGAGAGGGTAGACTGGAGAGGAGTGGAGGAGTTCACTTGCACAGCTACAGGCGAAAACTCAAATGAGCAGGCCCTCGGCAATCTTTCCTTTTTGGGAGGCAACGCTAGCTTCCTTCGACAGCCGCTTGGGCCAATAAGCTGCCAGTTGAAGCTTTTGACCCAATCGCGTGCGAAGGCGCGTTCTTCCATGGTTCGCGGGTTGAAGCAAGGCATACATTTGCCAAGTCACGGAAACCCGGCGAACCCGGCCCACGTAACTGGGTCTCCATAGACACGGCGGGCGTGATGACTTGGCGGACGAGAAGCCACAGTTTCGGCCGCCGTTTTAGTGCGCAAGCGGAGCCGTTCAACCGGGTAATCTCCGCCTTGCAGGCAGCCACCCAGATGGACTCGGCCAGCCATCTGCCTCCCATGGCTGCGCTGCCGCGGTGGGCGGCGCTGGCGAGCTGCCATTCGCCGTCGTCGGCGTTGAAGTGGCCTAAATTTATGCCAGGCTATGTACGCAGCGCACGAGACAGGGCACAGGTTCGTGGAAAGTTCCAAGGTGACTTCTTTTCGGCCAATCAGCGCGCCAGGACTGATTTCCGCCACAGCGTGCGATTGGCCGAAATCGCGCTCTACTTCAAGGACAGCGTCTCTTCTTCCAGCGGCAATGACTCCAACGGCAAGACCAGCATGGCCAAATGGCAGTGTATGCATGTAGCAGCGCTGCACTACAAGGCTGCGTTCGTATTGATGCGAGTGGTGTCATAACTCAGTGCGTGGCGCGCGTCCTGCAGCCAGGCTTTTTCGCCAGCTGTCGAGCACTTCAACGTGAGGGGTCGGCTGCAGGCCGTTTTTGTTGCGTGTTGAAGGGACGCCACGGCCGCCATGAGTGGCCTGCATTGCACGCAGAGGGGCGCGGTGCACCAGGCTGGCAGCCGTCCATCATGTACCAGTGGTACATGATGGACGGCTGCCAGCGACTTCAGTGCTGTT
Source organism: Phytophthora syringae (assembly GCA_012656105.1). Classification (NCBI taxonomy): domain Eukaryota; phylum Oomycota; class Peronosporomycetes; order Peronosporales; family Peronosporaceae; genus Phytophthora; species Phytophthora syringae. Next base: position 114,171 of record JAAKBD010000084.1, read on the forward strand.
CGCAGTGCAGCAAAATCGCGGCCATCGTGACGCCGCGCCGGCGAAGCGGCGCGGGGCTTTGCTGGCATACGGCGGACCGCAGACAGAGACCGACGACGATGGCTCCGTCAGCGAATCTCGCTCGCAAACGGCTGGATGTCTCATTTGCGATTTGTGCGGTCGTCGGGAATTGCGCGCGAAGAGGCACGGGAAAAGATACTTTTGGCGTTACGGTACAACAGTCCGGCGTTCGACGGAAAATGCGCCGAACGAAACGCTTGAAGCGTTTGCCTAGGTACGACCAGGCACGGATCGACTGGTGCGTAGGCGCTGCTTGTTATGCGTTGCACTGCATCGCCATCGCCGCGGCGATACGCCTCCTTCCTTCTTCGTGCTTGCTGTCCTGCATGAGGCCGTCGCTACTGCTCGGGCTGGATGTGGGCGATGTCCCAGGGCCCCAAAATCTTGCTGCAAAAAGGAAAGAACCAACACGGAGAGTATGAGTGAGTACCGTGCGTCAGGCGCATCCCCCTGCGCGCCGATCGACGGAAAGACCCGTTGGGCGGCTCACGTACTTCTTCGACTCCTGGACGTGCAGGAACCAGAGCGGGCACACGAGCGCCAGGAAGAGCACGAACGCGCCCGCAATGGCACTAACCAGCGCCGAGAGCTGCCATGTGAGCGCCGTCGAAAGCGCAAAGAGCGCGACTGCCGTCGTGAGGTGGAGCCGCTCCGAGTGGCGCTGTAGCATGTAGACGAACACGAGGCGTAGAATAAGTGAGACCGTCCCTCCGCAAACAAGCAAGCGGATGATGCTCACCTTGACCTCGCGCTGGAAAATGGGGAACATGGCGAAGATTTCAATCGCCAGCAACACGAACACGAACACATGCTCGTTCGACTGCAGCCGCGAGCCGAGCAGCACCGCCGTGAAGATGGCGGCGTTCAGCGAGATGGTGCCGCTGAAGCTGCAGTGCAAATACGCAACATGTCAATCGTAGCAGGAACTAGAGGGTCGCAACATGTTTGGCTGGTGTTGAAGTCCTTACCGGCCGATGCCCGAGTTGACGTAGTTGTAGTCGTGTGCGATGAGGTGCAGCAGCCCCAGGATGGTCGCCAGCGCCCAGATCGTGTCGTCCGCATACGATCTCGTGAGCGTCCGCAGCACGGGCGACAAGAGCGACAGCGTAGCGCAGAAGAGCAGGCACGAGCTCAGCGTGTCCATTGTATCTGTAGCCAGCACAGCACACGGTCAAACCTCTAAACGAAACAATAGCATGTAGCCCTGACGTACGCAGAGGTAGGCCGAGGTGGAATCGAAGCACCGCAAAGCCAACCACCGCCAGGAACACGTCAATCCCGCCCAGTAGCGCGGCGGAGACTGCATCTTGGCGCACAAACTCGAACACTGACTGCCACGAACCAACAGCAAGCAGCCCCGCACGGTCAGTTATACGCTCTACCATCGCCAAACAGCTATCAAGACACGCACAAAGAAGATCAAGACGGCGCAGATCTGCTGCGTGATGGCCGCGGCCGAGCGGACCATTTCCCCGTACTCGAGTTCCCGCACGTTGGCTGCAGAGCAAGCGGAGCATCAGTGAGTGAGTAGTTGTTGCAAAAGACCGCACACTCTCTTCCTCTCGTAGCGAGCTCACCGTTCGTGCGCATCTGCTCCAGGAACGTCTCGTCCACGTAGTTGTCCTCATACGGCTGCGGGGCGTACAAAATCTTCTTCCACTTGGGCTGCAGCATTGGCGAAACGAGTATATAATGCGGTAAGCACCTGTGCGTCTCAGTACGAGCCACGCAGGAGGAAGGCGCACCTTGGTCGCCGCCATGTTGCGCTTGGTCGGAGGTCGTATCTGCATCCCATTGGCTGAAAATGGAGCAGCACCACATGCCAATAGCTCAGGATCGACATGCCAGGAGCGCTGGAACGAAGCCGCATTGAGTAAATGCGTGTCGTTGCCGGACGAACGCTAGCTTCACTCGCATTGGTATTTCCAACGGCACTTTCGCCACTGTGTGCGGTTTCGCGATCCCAAAATCTGATTGACGCTGCTGCCAAGGGGACTATGGGAACCTGGCCACGCTCTACGTTGTAAGAGCGATCGACGATGGAGTAGTTGGGCGGGGACCGGCCCCCTTGTCAGTCACCCTAAAGTAGCGGGCTCCTGACCCGAATGGCCATTCCACCTCCGTCATAAATTTGAAGCCTTTGGATCGCTAGACCCAATAGGCGGCCCTACTCGTCAGGTAGGGCGTTAGTTTCCTTACTCATTGAGTTTAAGCCAGATTGATACAGTGCGCGCTTTATTAACGTATAATTTCGTGTTGTTCCTCACGTACAATTGCCGCAGTAAAAACTTGTGTGCGGACGTTTTTCTCGGGTAGGGCGATGGTAGGGCGACACTACGAAAAAAGAGGCAAGTTGAAGTGGGTGAGTCATCATTTCGAACAGTAGCGTGCTTAAGTCTCTAGCCGGGTCTCTTCGCGCACGATGATTTTTAGCTTTTGAAAACAAGGTGGACACGACTATAGAAAACTACAGTAAAAAGTGTCAATAGTGTGGGTTCCTATTTGGTGTGGCCGCACAAATAGCATAGGCCACACTATTTATGACGCTTCGACCGCGGGGAGACCATCCCACACTATTATAGGCGACAGTTCTTCAAGCCACACTATATGTGCACATTGCTGCACACTCACCAGATACGGTTGTGAGTGCAGCCTGCATTTTGAACGCGAATAATTGCATGACGCTCGTCTGTACCGGTAGGTGAAAATGAATGCTAATGGCGGCCCTCCGTCCAAACAGGATAACGAGATCGGGCGCTATGGCGCCTTGGGTCCTTGTGGCTTCGCACGTTGTGGATCACCAGTTCACTCAGCCACTCGGCGCTGAAGTCGCTCCACTCGCGCTTGCACGAGCGTCCGCCTCGGCGGCGCACTGGGCGGCAAGCGGCCCGTCGTTGCACATCTCCTGATCCTGTTCCGATACAAGGTAGCCTTTCGTCGAGGATTGTTGGAAGCTGTCCGCGGCAAAGACGGGGCTGAAGCGGATAGTGCTGTTAGCATGGGTCTTGGTGCGCTCTGAAAGCTGTCGCTCATGATGTTTGGGTAGTTCGCTGTAGTTGCTTGCTTTTGTGCGTACGGATGTCTAGTACATGTAGTCTAGACATGACTTCAACGATTGACGTGCAAACGTAGACAAAAGACTTAACACTACCTTTCGGTTTGTGTGGTAGTGCTGACGAACAACTTAAGAAAAGACCTTTCGTTTTGAGTGTGTGCCAGAATTTATTCTTTCAGTGAATTTACACGTGTGATTGGTTGAAGGCCACATAAAGCGGCCGATTTTCCAAGGAGAGATGCTCGAACTGTACATATTCCTCATAAATCTCCTTCCCAATCCTCCAGTCGAGCCCAAAATTGACTGCCGTCTTGTTAATGTTCACATCGCCGAAGCGCGTCCGGTTGTCGTCCAGAAGACTTACAATGCCCCATCCAAAATTCAGGGCGGAAATAAAACCTGTGAGCTCACATGGCGGCCCTCTGTCCAAACACGATAACGAGATCGGGCGCTATGGCGCCTTGGGTCCTTGTGGCTTCAAATGTTGTGGATCACCAGTTCACTCAGCCACTCGGCGCTGAAGTCGCTCATCTCGCGCTTTCTCGCTCCTTGCACGCGCTTCCACCTCAGCGGCATACTAGGCGGCAAGCGGCCCGTCGTTGCACATCTCCTGATCCTGTTCCGATACAGCAAAATATCTCACTTCCGGTATCGTGGTCCGACCACATCCTAGGATTTGCAATTAATTTCTGCAGCTTATCTAGAGAATGAATTGCGAAGCACGGATGATGATGTCTTCTACATCTACATCCTGACCGTAGTTGGTATGCTCGTTGCTCCTCTCATCTACTCCGTTGAAGACGATGCCTATGAGGCGAAATCAATTTTCAATTGTAGCCTTGCCCTGTATCTCCTGCCATATGTCTTTACTCCAGCTCATTGCCTGGAGCTGGTCGACTGCGTACGCGTTCTTGTCGATCACTTCATCGCGTTTTAGCTTGTCATACACCCACCGGAGCTGCTTTCTGCGATACGCCCGCTTGAATGATGCTATTATACCTGCGTCCATAGGCTGCAGGAAAGCAGTATTATTAGGGGTAAAAACTCTAGGCGACCATTAGTGCACACCAGTTCACCCATAGTGTGAGACGAAGCATTGTCGAGAAGCAGCAGAATGCTCCGACCCTTTGCGCGCATGTTGCGGTCGAGCGTCCATAGTCACTCACGGAAGACTACCCCGGTCATCCATGCCTTCTGGTTCGCCTTGTACTCAAAGCCGAGCTGCGTTGCCGTGCGCTTCTCAAAGCAGCGAGGCTGTTTTGCGCGGCCCAAAAGAGTGGGGCAGCGCATCCGAGCCGTCAGCATTGGCGGTAAGCGCGACCGTGATCCGTGTCTTCTTCTTCTTTACGCCACGGGCGCCTCTTGTGCAGATGGAGCGGACGGGGGCCATAGCATAGCAAAGACCCGTTTCATCCATGTTATAAGTGTCTTGAGGATCATACTGATCTGTCAGCTCTTGTAGCTGCTGTCTACCTAAATAAACAGCAGCTGTATCTGCTGACGCAGCTTCTCCGTGGCGCTCTCTGTAGCGTAGGCCGTGGCGGCGCTGAAATGCTGCGAGCCAGCCGTCAGAAAACTTCAGCTCCCACGCGTCGCAGAGCTCATTCTGCAGGTCCTCCGCCCTCATCATGATCAGCTCCTGGATAGACAAACACTCTGGGCCTTGACGTGCTGGATCCACGCCCACAGTCTATTCTCCAGCGCCATCGAGGTCACCTCCAAAGGTTTGCGGCGTTTGCCGTCCCCGTACGCGTCGCTCGTGATGGCAGAAGCTCTTTTCAGGATGTCGGAGATGGTGGTCTGGGCCTTCTTCAGCTTGAACGTGGCCTTGGACCACGCCGCTAGCTCCTGCTGGGTCATTGCCGGGCACTCGGCTGCCTTCTGGATGAGGTCACACTTCTGCTGGATCCTCATCCAGGCCCCCATACCCGCTGGTTGTGGGGCTCGGCTCCAATTCGGTTGTGTGGGACTGGTTTGACATTGACTGGAAGGCGGCGTTGCTGGCTGCAACGACTGGTGTGGCGCGAAAGTCTGCTCTATCGCCACCTGAAGTTTCCCGCCCAAAATCAAAATCTGTCGAAAACGATTCGATCATTCCATTGGGGATATTATTTTTGACTAGCACAGAAATCGAGATCATCTACTGTACAATGTAGCCTTTCGTCGAGGATTGTTGGAAGCTGTCCGCGGCAAAGACGGGGCTGAAGCGGATAGTGCTTTTAGCATGAGCCTTGGTGCGCTCTGGAAGCTGTCGCTCATGGTGTTTGGGTAGTTCGCTGTAGTTGCTTGCTTTTGTGCGTACGGATGTCTAGTACATGTAGTCTAGAAATGACTTCAACGATTGACATGCAAACGACTAGACAAAAGACTTAACACTACCATTCAGTTTGTGTGGTAGTGCTGACGAACAACTTAAGAAAAGACCTTTCGTTTTGAGTGTGTGCCAGATTTTATACTTTCAGCGCATTTACACGTGTGGCCAGAGTGTCCCTTGTGTTACTTCAGCTCCTACTAGCGCGTTCTGGCTCCAGGTGGCCCTTGTCCTACTTGCTCCTTTTAGTGCGTCCTGGATCGTGTTGGGGTCAATGCCCACAATGAACTCATCGATACTTCCACCACTAAGCGGTGTTTGACACGCAGTTGCCTTTGGCATACTGGCGCGTAAACAATGGTAGGTTGTTTGGTCAGTAGCGGAAGTTGATCTCTTGCAGTGATGGGATGTCTGTAGTCGCAAAGATGTCCAGGCGAACCGAGTTTTGTCCTCTCCCGTTTGTAGAGTGCGCAGTTGGGTCTGCACGAATGATTTGTGAAGCGGCTTTCGTTGCCGCATGCGGCTGCATCGATGAGCATGTCGATCGGTCCACCTCTAAGGGGTTTCGCCTTCAGCTCACCAAGGTAGCGGTGATGCGACGCTTTACAGCGTCATCGATTAGTAGCATTTCTTTTAGATATTTGATGATGAAGGCGCTTAAAATTGGACTGCTGCAAGTAACGCCGAGTCCGACTCGTGTTGCAATTATGTCGAGGTTGTACCGCGACTCGAACCGATTACCACACCCAGCGCCCACAGAGCATTTTGTGTTTTTGCACACTAGATCCATGCCTGCATTGATACAACCGCTCGTCAGACGCGTACCGTTGTCAGTAATACAGCGAGGACCATCGCGTTCGCATTCGCAGCGGTAGTTGGGTGACTTTTTCCTGGACGGAAATGGCTGGAAAACGGAGAAGACGTTCGTCGTGGTGACGTAGCAGACATGAATAGGCCGCGGTTGGGTACAACGAAATCGTTGTTGCCTCCTACCAAGGGTAGATGGGCAACTAATGGAAATGCCGGTGGCGGCCGTGGTTATGATGGGCCGATTGGCGAAATTGGATGGATTGCTTGGAGAGATTCGTGGCGGTTGCGAGTTGCGTGGCGTCTTGCTTCGAACAATCGGGGCCAGGGGCGTTGGGCCGGTGTAGGCACAGCAGCAGCAGCGGACACCGAACGTGCGATGGCACCGTCCCTGTGAATAAGCGTGGGGTGCCGCGTGGGGCTGGTGAGTGGATGTGTTTTTAGCATGCGTGTGCTGTTAAAAAAGTAAGTAGTGTGATGTGAGCTCACAGGTTTTATGTCCGCCCTGAATTTTGAATGGGGCATTGTAAGTCTTCTGGACGACAACCGGACGCGCTTCGGCGATGTGAACATTAACAATACGACCATCGTTTTTGGGCTCGACTGGAGGATTGGGAAGGAGATTTATGAGGAATATGTACAGATCGAGCATCTCTCCTTGGAAAATCGGTCGCCTTATGTGGCCTTCAACCAATCACACGTGTAAATTCGCTGAAAGAATAAATTCTGGCACACACCCAAAACGAAAGGTCTTTTCTTAAGTTGTTCGTCAGCACTACCACACAAACCGAAAGGTAGTGTTAAGTCTTTTGTCTACGTTTGCATGTCAATCGTTGAAGTCATGTCTAGACTACATGTACTAGACATCCGTACGCACAAAAGCAAGCAACTACAGCGAACTACCGAAACATCATGAGCGACAGCTTTCAGAGCGCACCAAGACGCCGGTTAAAACGTACCTAAAATATGTTCTAAACTGTTCTAAAAGCACTAAAAACTGGTTAGCTTTCACGAAAGGCTGTCGGTATTAGAGCAGTTTTTAGGGAAATGTATTAGTGAATATTAGAGCAAAAAGGGACCTACTCACTAAAAGCTGAGTGCTGTCACTCGAACTCTTCATATTCGGGCGGGATAACGGCTTCGACGCACTGGGCATGCGGGGAGGTTCTCGGCGATGGTTCTTCACGTCGTCAATGAGACGGATGAATCGCAGCGACTCCTGCTTTGCAACTTCAACAAAGGCAACCAAACTCGGGTGTTTGACGGCGAACTGTTCGCCAAACACCCTGTTGTACGACTCCAACGGATTGTTGGTGCGGTTGTGCACGTCGATCCCCGCTTTCAACATATCGTTCACGTTCCAGAGATCGGCGCCGTAGCTCTTCATCCAAGTGGACCGGAAGTAACGCCAAAAGGCGTCCCATTTCGTTTTACTACCACTTTCAGTAATTCTGGAGCGCACAAATCTAATTCCCTAATCAAAATTAAAAAGTCAGAATCAAAATTAGAAATAGTAACAGTAAGAATGGGTACCTTGTCAGCAATTTCTTCGACTGGGATAATAGTGAGCACGTCGAGGACACCCGGGCTAAGAGCTGCGGCGATCTGGTCTTGCGGGATTCGGAGCTCCACCATATTGCGTCGAAGTGCCTGTTTCCAATGAAATAGGCACCCCACGATCTTGAGCAGCGGAAATTGCTCCGTAATAGCGTTCATTAGACCCTTTTCAAAGTCACATGTCACTGTAGCTGGCTCGAGCAACCGACCCGTTTGGATGACAACGAAATTCAGTGCATTCCAGTAGGCGTCTAGATGCTTGGAATCCAACAGCACGTACATGGCCGGCACGTACACGTCCACGCCGAGATCTTTGACCATCACGATGAGGCACTGCGTGAATGGCGCAGGCCCCATTTTGAAGGTACCGTCAATGAAAATGGCGGAGTTAGAGTACCGTAACAAACGTACTAGTTCCCGGTGCCCAAATCCGACGCATCTGTGCAGCCCGCACCCAATTGTGTTCACCACACTGAACTGTAGGAATGGTCTGGGGTCATCTTCCGCAACGTTCCGTGTCGGGGTGCTTTCGATGGCGCGAAACGCGTCGCTGCCCGTAGCTTGCGCTCGAGCGTACTTGACTATCGCAATGCTGGGGAGCCTGGCGATAGTGCGGAGGGTCTTGGTGGGGTGGGCGGCTTGTAAAGAAGCCATCACTTGCTCCCACACCAAGCTCGGTGGGAGGGAGAGGTTGGCCACGCCGGTTTTTGCATCTCGGTGCGCATCTCGCTGCGCACGTCGGTGATGACGGTCGCTTCCGCCTGCGCCTCCTGCGCTTCTCAGCTGTGGCTGTTGCGTGCCTTGACAACGTCGTTGCGTACAATCAGTCGGGCTTTGCAGCCCGAGCGATAGCGGGCGCAGATGAAGTAGGTAGTGCCGGTCTCGATGACTTCACGCTGGCGGTAGAAATTGTAGTCTTTGTACTCCATCTCAAAATGTCGACAGCTGGAGCGGAAGCGCGCAGCTCCCATCCGAATGTGTGGCCTTGGTTGTTTAAAATTTTGACTTGTATTTAGTACTGAAAAATTACCGAAATTATAGCATTATTAGATCATATTCGCCAGATCGTACCATAATTGGTAATTTATTTTAGTGCTTTTAGAACAGTTTAGTCAGTATTGTGGACGTTTTCTCCTGGCCCCGCACCATCCGCTTCAGCCCCGTCTTTGCCCCGGACAGCTTCCAACAATCCTCGACGAAAGGCTACCTTGCACCGGAACAGGATCAGGAGATGTGCAACGACGGGCCGCTTGCCGCCCAGTACGCCACCGAGGCGGAAGCGCGTGCAAGCGCGAGAGGAGCGACTTCAGCGCCGAGTGGCTGAGTGAACTGGTGATCCACAACGTGCGAAGCCACAAGGACCCAAGGCGCCATAGCGCCCGATCTCGTTATCGTGTTTGGACGGAGGGCCGCCATGTGAGCTCACAGGTTTTATGTCCGCCCTGAATTTTGGATGGGGAATTGTAAGTCTTCTGGACGACAACTGGACGGGCTTCGGCGATGTGAACATTAACCCCCAACGCCCAAACGTTGTATCTGACAGCATGAATCTTGTTGTACGTACAATATATCAGAATAGGGATTGGCTCGGAAAACACCAAAAGTATAGTCAACTGAAGTACAAACAAACCCTGAACAAAAAGAGTTTCCTGCAAATGCACAGGGGTAGGTCAATTTGGAAGACGACGGGGCATTCCTCCCATCAAAATCAGTGGCTGTGAACTCCGCCAACGGCTGATTCATATCATTCACCAAAACAGAGAAGAAAGGAACAAGGGGGATAATGGCCGGCAAGTCGTTACCGGCGCGCGAGACTCGCAGCGGGCGCCAGCAGTTCCTGGAGCGGTTGGAAGGCAGGAGCAACGACGAGAGAGCGAGGATTCTGGCCGAGCACAACGCCTATTTGTCTGGCCAACGAGAGCAGGATGCCGATTTTGGTAACGAACCACCGACATTTGCACCTGTCGCACGACCAGCAGCACCTGCACCGATACGGCCGCCTATGGGGAAGGATAGGGCGTACATGATGGCGCTGAAGCGCACAGTTGCGGAGCAACGCCGCGCCGTTGCTGCTAAGACATTGGCTGGATCGGGAAAGAAGGCGGCGGTCGGACGGAAGCGAAAGGAAGATGATGGCGATTTTGTTTCAGACGAGGACGACGAGGAGGACGGCGAGAGCGCGTATGAGAGCGAAGAATTCAAGCCCGCCAAAAGAAAGCTCCGCAGAAGAAGGCGAAAGCTAAGGCCACGCGGGCCAAACCGCAACCAAAGCCAAAAAGGCCAGGAAACCCAGCCCTGCCAAGTTGGCGAAGGAGAAGGAGAAGGCTTCGAAAAAGGCTGCGGGGGATACACGTTGTGGCGCAGCTGCTGCTGCAGGAGCGGAGGGAAGTATTGCCAAGTCCGACGCGCGGAAGCGCCTCGTTGAGATTGCAGCTGCAACGAAGTAGCAGAACGAAGCGAAGCAGAAACGACCCAAGGACAAGGAATCGGGGCCGTCGAAAAAGAAGTCCAAGGCGTCTCCGGCAGTGGTGATCTCCGGTGACGTCTCGAGGAGACCGACAACTCCACCAAGTGCGCAGTTGTCCAGGTACGATACATCCCATGGTGTGTGTGGCAACATGTTTGTTAATTATATGTTGTATGTTATGTAGGAATGTACAGGATGTGGGACATACAGCATCTCCAGGGCACAAAGATACAGCATGCGGCAACGATACCAGGTACAGCATGTTTCTACATTCAGTGGATACACCATCTTGACATGGCATCCCATACAACATGATGTACTGAATACTGGGTGCAAGATGGCGTCTTGTACAACATGAATTATTCCAGTATGTTGCTACTGAACTTTTATACACGCTGACGGTATCTGGTGTTATGAATACTAGGGACGATCCTCATCAACTCGCCGCCGTGTCTATCGGCCGACGGAGAAAGCCGTGCACCGCCTGAGACCCCTGACGTGAACGAGTCGAACGTCGAATCTGCGCCGGATTCACACGAGACACCTGGAGTCGAAACGTCTGGTGTCGACGTATCGAACGTCAAACCTGCGCCAGATGTAAGCGCGCAAAGTGGCGTAGCGTCGGTTGTTGGTGTTGATGCTGATGCTGCACTTGACGTGAATGAACCGGACGTCATTGAGGTGGGCGTGGGCGCGTCGGAAGCTGCTGAATACGAAGTGCTGAACGCTGATTGCGATGAAACGGTGAACGAACTCTGTTTCTGTGATGATGATGAGGAGCTCGATCGCGCCCAAGTGGCCAAACATGCAGAAATTACCGACAGTGAAGAAAGTGGAGATAACGACAGCGAGGATGAGGATGAAAGAGGTGACTCAGCAGCTGACGAAGGTGTCCAATCTGTCCGCCCGGCTCGCGCATTGGAGAAAGATGAAATGGTTGCGTTTGCGCGCGCCGAGGATGAAACGAACGCCATGCGCTCAAATGGGTGGATTGTTGGTAAGTTGGTTTGGGAAGATGTTGTAAGGTATAACATGTACTAAGAGAATTATGTTGTATGTGCCCACATGTAGACTCTGAGGAATTCCCGCCAGATCAAAGATATCCCGGGCTTTATTCGGGAGAGTTCGGCCCTACAGATGAGGTCATGGCTTTGGCTGATTCACCGCTCAAGCTGTTTTTATTCTTCATGGCAAAGCAGTGTTGGAAGGAAGTTGCTGAACAATCGAACCGGTATTTCGATCAGAACCTGTCTACCCGGGTCGATGGCATGTTTGAAAAACAGAAAACGCCAGGAAAAAGTCAAAGGAGTGGTTCCTGCTTCGGGAGGCAAAAAGGAAGATATACAGCCGCATGAGATTTTGCAAATGCTGGGACTGCTAATTGCACGGATGCTGAACCCGCATCGACGACATTTCCGCGATCATTGGGGGACCAAACCTATGGGGGCTGTGGCTCGCGGGACATTCAACGATTTTTGCCGCGGCACCGTTTCGAGCATGTCATGGCAAACCTTCACTTCACAGACAATGCTGACACCCGTGCCACAAGCGATAGAGCATGGAAAATTCGGTATATTATCGAAGTGCTGCAAACGACGTTCCCGTTAGGGTACAAGACGCCGACTGTGCTGTCTTTTGACGAGGGGATTTTACCGTCGAGGAACCGCAATAACCCGACCCGGCAATATCTCAAGGCCAAGCCTCACAAGTGGGGAACGAAGCTTTTCTTGACGTGCTGCGCAAAGTCGGCTTATTGTATGAGGTGCGTGTGTGTGAACAGCCGCAAGTCTTATGGACTCGCGGCATCTTTTGTATGGCTAAGTCTGACATGTTGTATCTTACTTGATCTGATCATGTTGTGTACGACTGCATGTGTACTGTGGCAAAGCGCAGCAGACAGAAGAGTTGGGGAGGGTCCCAGAAAGTCAGTTGTCAGCTGATCCTAACACGGGTCCGTCTGCGGTAATTAGAAACTTGGAAGCGATTCTGCCAGCCCCACAAGACGAAGTTTACCATCTCGTAGTGACGGATCGATTTTATACTTCGGTTCAACTGGGTTAACAGCTACTACACCGCAACGTCTACAGCATCGGAACGATCATGGGCGACAAGCAGGGCTACCCGCAAGAAATCGTGTAGAAGAACCGCAACCGACCAAAAAGTATCCCGCATGTCACTACGCGGATGGCCGTGGCTGCTAACTGCCCACTTATGACTGGTTTAATTTGGTGGGACAGAAAGCCTGTTCAGTTCCTAGGCACAGGATCAAGCCGAGCTATGGAGTCATGCAGTACGTTACTATATATTATTAAGGGATATATTGGCTACTAATTTTGTGTGTTGGTATTTGTAACAGATCGCCGACAACGTGGAGGTAGACGGGATAATGTTCCTTGTCCAGCAATGATACGGGACCACTACCGCTGGATGGGCGGAGTCGACATCCATGACCAGCTTCGACTTCAGCGTTACTCACTGCAGATGCAGACATGGTGCAAGAAATACTACAAGTCCATTTTTATGGGTCTTGTCGACGTGGCGATTGTGAACGCTTACATTGTTAGGGAGGCTCAAAAGATGAGTACACAGAGGCTTGCATCCCACGCTGCATTTCTGCTGGAGCTGCATGCCAAGATGTTGGCGCTACGCGACCGAGACTTTGCGGACCGGGTAAGTAATACATGTTGTATGTCTGACATGTTGTATGTAGCTGTGGCCCCCATGCGTGCAGATACAGGTTGTATGTCCCACATGCTGTATGTGAACTAACCGCAGTCTTTATACTCGTAGGTGGACACACAGGAGACGGAACACGGAGAAGCACTCCCTCCCTTGGCGAAGGATCACAAGCCGCAACAGTGCCCCGAGTATCAGGTGGTGAAAGGTGTTTGCAAACGCAGGCAGCGACAATGCAAGGTATGTTCAATTATGAAGCGGCGGGTTGGCGAACGCCGTGCTACCAAGTACTACTGCGGGGCATGCAGTAAATCGGATAAAGCTCGGTACGTGCTCAATTCTAAGCTGTGTTGTAATCTTGCTAACTATCACTCGTCTATCATACCCTAGAACGTACCTGTGCAACAAAGTGTGGCCCCACTACGCTGGAAATTCGATGACCTGCTTTCAAATATGGCACTACAGGTGGGACAATGGTTCGAAGCGCCCGCGACCACGATGCGGTCGTGACATTCAAAGACGAGATGCAGGATCATCGAAGGCGGTTGGAAAACGTAAGCGTCCTGACAGCGACGAGGGTAGATGGAAGCGAAGGTGAGAATGCAGACGAAGAGGTGCTGACAGGCAGCCAAGGCGGTGATGCGGGATCAGCTTCCGATGCCAGCAGCAGCAAAGAGTAGGGAGTCGTAATGAGTGCTAGCGTTGTTCCGATCAGCTGCGACGCCGCAACACCCTCGCGTTTATGATCTTATAAATTGATCTGCTCTTTGATTCCTCACGCATAGGTAGCGTCTCTACTTTTCCTGTCAGGTCTTTGGATAAAAAGCCACGCTCAACACCTGTCAAAACAGATATCATCGTGTCAGGTACTGCATGTGAGCACGTCACATGCTGGACATACAACATGCTAGAGGATTTGCGGAGAGTTCGAGTGTCGCGTTTTTCAGAAACAGTACTCGTACTTATACGGGACTATAGTAAAACCTAGTGTCCGGTGTCTATAACATGCTGTATCGTACAACATGTCCGAAATTTCAAAAGTGCCGTTTTTTGGCTTGGGCGCAGGGCGTTCCCCGACCCTTTAAAACCAAGTTCTCCTTGACATACATTTGTATTCTATGTGCGGACAAATGCGTAAATTCGGACATGCGGTATCGCGTACCGGTCCTTAGTGTTGAAGAGAGCAAAGGGATTATGACGGAAATCGAGACAAAGATGGAAGGTGAGATAGCTGAGCGACAGAGGCAGGTGAACGAAGCAGAGTTAATTATCACTGATGAAATCGAACGTGAGAAGGAGTTGAGAGATTATCGATGCAGAGAACAACAGCGCAAGAGACGAGCCATCCGAACGCAGAGGCAGCGTGAGATACAAGCTCGGACACGTTAACGTTACTAAATACAAAAATGATTCGTTTCAATTTTTCAGTGCCTTCGTGCCTATTGCTGTTCATCTGAAATTTGTCGAGCTAGTACGTTAAAGCCCGAGAGATTCGCGTTCGACATAGGTCATTTGACGCCGACTTTCCTCCACCGCCACTATTTGCACCTTCTTGTTCTTGCCCACCACGAAGTCCTGCTGGCCGAATTCGCGCAACATTCTCTCGGACTCTTTCGTGAGCTCCTTGCACTTGCTGCTGACGCCAGACTTGGTGGCTCCTATCGGCCAATGATAGTACTTGCATCCCATCTTCAACCGACACAAATCAGCCGTTTAAAAGGGTACACTGAGTTCGAAAATGATGTGCAGCCATGCAGCCACATTGCTTGCCGTGCCGTGCTGTTGACAGCCAAGTGTGTAGTGGTTATTGCGACGGGCGGTGGTGTCTGCGCCGTGCAAGGGGTGTCCGAAGTAAGGTGGAGTGCAGTGGTTGCTGCCGAGTGCACTATTGGGTGCAGAAAATCATGGTGTCTAGCGATGTTAACTACATACTTTTATGCCGGCCAAAGACGAAGGTGTACTAAAGGTCTGCAGCATGCAGAGACTGCAGACGGACATAAGGACATGGCGTGTAATGGCGCCTGCAGTAGGTGCTGCGGCGTGAAGGAGGCAGGGGAATTAAGACGGTTTTAGTCCTTTCAGTAAATTATGAGAGATTTCTGCTAAAGTAAGATCATTTATGGAGAATTATAAAATAACTTTTAGTGCGGTGTTTGTGGAACAAACCAGTTACAAATAGACCAAAACCTTTTTATGTGAGGTACTCGCACACACGTATTTTGGGAGGCCTAAAAAATTCTCGGAGGAACACAACAACAAAAATGTTTTGTTTAAAGCACGCAGTCGATCTAATAGACTAGCCTCGGTGTTCGTCGGCGGGGTGTTCCAGGGGATTCTCGCGAGGAGGGCGTCGAGTATGTACGCCAGGCAGTGGTGAGTGAGCGAGATTCTCCACTTGCGACGAATATTGTAGGCCTTGTTGTGGCCTCTCTGCGTTGAAGTACCACGGCCCTTTTCTTGGTGGCTGTATTAGTTCACACATTCTTCTTCTTCATGTGGTGTTTTTAATAGGTTGTCGAACACCTTCTTACAAACTTGGCAGCGACGGCCCCCAACTTTGGTTCGAGATGTAAGGAGGGTTGGCGTCTGCGTGGGCGCCTGAATATAAACTAACAAAGTGCACCTGATAAATATTGGCATTGAGCTGTCGACCAGTTTACCTATCTGCACGGACTATCACACATTTTGAAACGACCTTTTTAACCTCGATCTACATAGTGATTCCCGCATCAGCATTGACGGCACGCCCCACATAGCGTTAAAAGGGTTGTTCATGGCAGTCCGGCATCTGCATTTCCGGCACGCTCCATATAACGTTCATCCGGTTTGAATGTTGCGTTAGTCGGCTTCCACCACAGACTGTTCTGCGGACTTCAGAGCGTCTTCTTTAACGTCTCCAAAACTCGCAGCGTATGGTCCATAGTCGAAGAACCAACACGTCAGAAGCGTTTGCTGTACCCCGTGGTTAGTATGCTCTATGATTACTGCATGTAGTTTCACAGCGAAAACAAATTTGTAGTCTGCATCGTCTACATCCTCGCAACTGCTGGTGTTGTCCTCGCCCACAAGGTTGGGTGGCAACGTCTCGTCTGCCCCCACATCGCGCACCAGGAAAGCCTCCATCTCGTCGCTATTCCAGCTCATCGCGTCGAGATAGTGCCCTGTTGGAGTGTAAGTCGTTACCTCCAGCGACTCCAACTGAAGCACGGGACGTCTTCTGCTACCGTCTCCGTCGCTGCCGTTGCCTCCATGAGCGCCGAGGTGCCGAAGAAGCCAGCAAACTTGATCTCGTCTTGCCATCATTGTACTGACGATGGAAATTGGTTAGTGAGTGCTGGCCATCGTGAGCGCTGGGCTGTCCCGCTCGCGCCGCCAGATTGCGAAATTCAACATTGCCGTTGTATCCAGCAACATGTTATAAAGTAATATATGTATATATAATATAATTATATTAAAAATATATCGATTTTGATTTACCTGCCACTCCTGGAGGCAGCGATGAAAACCCCTCATGCGGGTCGAGCAAGGGGCTCACCCATCTCTTATTCATTATCGTGTCCTTCCTCCAAGTAGCTGCATTTCATACATGAATAAACGAAGTTATATCGTTATTTCAATTATAATTGCGTGATAATCGTGATGAATGGGAGGAATAACTTCAGTAATTATTGTGATATTGTACTCACGTAAATTACGAGACTCTGAAAGTTGCTCCTCGAGCAGCTGCCGTCTGGTAAATTGTAAAATGTAAAAGTGCTGGAAACACCATTTGCTCGCGTTGTACTCTTTTAAGTAAGATTATCGGTAACAGAGAGGTGACAACTGTCACAAATCGTTCATAGCGTGAAAAGGAAGCTAGAGGAAATATGCCAGGAGGCGAGGTACTTGAAGAGCTCGGAGCGGTTCTCCCGTTCCGTGTCGCGGGGCAGAAAAGCGATTGCGCTTCAACCAGCGTGACTGTGAGAAACTAATGCTGATTGTTGCTCGACGCAAGATGTATTCGGCTCCTCATAGAAGCGGAGAGTTGGAGTGGCAAGGGGTTGTACACCAACTCAATGAGGATGTTGTCGTCTCGTTTTCTCTCAGGGCTTGCCGTGACAAGGTGGCCGCTCTTATAAAGATGCATAAACAAGAGGCAGCATGAAGCCACTGTGCTAGTGGCGTTGCTAAGGAGCACGCAATTTTGAGGGATTACTCAGAAGGTTACATCCAGCGGAAGACTTGCATCGATGAAATATACAATATTTAAATGACAAGAAGAATCGTAAGACTCTGCTGGAGGAAAAGCAATGCGGAAAGCTGCACAGCGGTAAGTGTGTGTGTTGCTTGACTTTGATTCGAACGACCAACAAGTGTTTTTAGATTGAAACGACGCAAAACAGGAGTATCGTCTAGTCACGTGTCGGTGTGTCGAGTGTGGTTATTCCATATTTCCACATCCGAGTCGTCTGGTATTCGCCTGCTGTCGTCGGTGCTTCATACTTCCTGGGGACAAGAGGTATTCTGGTATAGTTTTCGGCAGAGCAACAACCGGGATAGTGGTTCATAGGGTGGCTGATTTCGTGAAACAAGTACATCGGATAGTCGTTCCGAGACGAGCCATACACGTCTGAAAGAAGGCGTGGTGCACGGAAGTCCCATCGTGTGAGTGAGTACGTTGGATTACGACAGACCTATCCAAGGTCATCAACTCCTATTTCCGTCCCAGACTCAGGGTCGTAAAGGGAAGAAGCTGGAAGCTGAGTTACGTCCGTCCCAGACTCAGGTTTCAAAGAGAAGGTTTGAAAGTAGGGTCATTTGGGGTTCTGAGCCGGAACCTCTAAAGAAAAAGGAGAGGCCGTTGAGCGATCCCAAGCCGGCGTCGCAGAAGAAGAATATGGGTTCTGAACCGGAACCACATAAGAGGAAGGAGAGGCAATCAAGCGATCCCGAACCGAAGTCGCCAAAGAAAAAGGTCTGTGTCCAAGACCTGGGAAGAAGAGGACAAGCGTTTGTGTGTGGAGAAGTGAAGGGTAGTATATATAAAAACGGGCCATATGGGACAAACACACGTACGAGTACAGAGGCTGGTTTGGATAGGGCGCCCTCTTTTTCTCTCGGCTATACTTACTTGGTGATACTCTGGAATCGGAGTAACTATCGCAGCTGTTGTACGTCTGGGCCAAAAGCTTGGCTTTAGGAAGAACCCAAGACAAGGGTCACAGGAGGGCACATACACGCCCGCCCAATTATTAGAGTCCAGGAATCGAGTGATTCTAGTTCAGGGTATATTTTGAAATTATATAGGCTCCTCACCACATAAATCTAAACAATACGCGGTATGAATGGATGCAGGTATATCTGCGTATACAGCCAAGATTCATTACGCTACTCGGTACCGAGTTGCGTTCCTTTCATAAATTTACGATAGCTTTCACGCGTTCGATCGCACTATGAACTACCCAACCCTGGACTGGTTATGTACTCAAAATTACTGTAAATTACGGGGGCAAAAATTATCTAGTAATTACTGAAGTGCTTCATCACTTTTTGTTGACTTCAACTAGCTGCGATGGAGCCCAAGGCAAGGACGCGGCTGACGTCGGCGGCGAAGAACGAGATTCGAGTGCAACCGAGAGAACCCAAAGTTGACCCAGGCTCAGATGCGCGACTGGGCTTACCAGAAATTCCGCGTGTGGGTTGAAAACTCCACGGTGGGGCAGATTTTGCGCGGCGACATGGAGCAGAGCGCCAACTCCAACGCCATGCGCAAGCAGGTTGACCACTACCCCGACGTGGAGGTGGAACTGGCTGCAAGCATCAAGGCTGCAGCAGCGGAAGCGAGCGTGGCGGTCAATGCGTTGTACCAGTGGTTGACTATACGCTTTTCTATTGTACGGTGAGAGCACGGATCCAATATTAATTACAACAATACAGCAATCAGCAATAATAATTAGGGGGCAATACTATTATATTGACGTCATTTAGACTTGGTACATACTCGACGTCAACTAGCGTGGATGCATACCACAAATTACGGTTGACTCGCAAAAACTCCAGCATGTCGAAGTTGGTGGGTAAGATGAACGTAGTTGCCAAATGTTGAAAACCAGCGAGTGGTATTCTGTTTGATGAGGCAGTTTGCTTCGCGAGCTCCGCAGCATTGTTGCAGTGACGCAACTGCACCATGAAATCATTGTCTGCAGCAAGTTCAGCGTCGTAAAGAGACACAAACCGGTATATCGCCAGGTTGTAGCGGTGGTTCGCACATCCCAGGAGTATTAGTTCCAGCAGTGCAGCGATTCTTTAGGTAGTGCTGCAATTGTCGGTAACTAGAAACGCGACCAACAAAATATAATGGTTGTACAGAGACAGTACACACTTGAACATCTTGATCTGCACCTCGGCGTCTTGCCTGCCTTCATCAAGAGGTGAAAGTGACAACAGTCGCTCCCGGCGTGTGTTGCTTATTGCGTAAACAGCCACGCAGTGGACAGAACCGTGAGCCCAGCCGTCCCAGATGACGCCAATCAGATCTCCCATCTCAATCGCGATTAAACCTCCAACCTTCGCCGAGCATCGCTGCATGTCCAGCTTTACCGTCTTAGACGAGACCCGCATACAGCAGAACATGGAGCGCGTGAGGGGGTCGTCTACCTACGAGAGCAGCATGTTTCGCTCCACCACCCTTTCTTTGTAGCCACTGGTACCGATGCTGTGTTGCCTCAGAGACGAACCCGAAGCTCGAGAGGGGAGCGTCCGTAGCCACCGACGACCGGTACGTCTACTCGAAGTCAGGGTGCGGCTATGTACAACAAGAATATTGCGATGGTCGCGTTTCTAGTTGCCGCTAATTGCAGCACTAACGAAAGAATCGCTGCATTGCTGGAACTGCTCTCGCCTCGGCCTTGAGCTCGGCCTTGAGCTTTGCCGTCGACTCTAGCGTGAGCTCCACCTCCGACTCTGCTCTCAACACCTCCGTGAGCTTGGCCCTCGCCTCCTCCGTGATCTTAACCTACGCCTCCCCGTATTCTTCGCCGACACCGCCGCCAGAGCTGCCTTCAAGTCCACCGTGAACATCTCGGTCGTGTTAACGGTGAGCACTTCCACCAGCTGCTCTCTGACTTCTCCCATGATCTTCTTGGCTTGAGCTCTTGATTCTTTCTTGTACTGGAGCAGCCTCGCCCACCATTCTTGACTCATGCTCTCGATATGTGCCTCCACTTCAGTGAGCCATTCTTCTAGCCCCTCCCCTGTCGATCCGGGTTAGACTCTTCGGTGGTTGGCACCGTCGCAGCACTGTCCATGTGCAGCGCAATATCGCGAGCAAGGCCAATTTGCGCTCCACTTCTGATGCCGTTCCGAGTAGCTTCACATCTCCTAGTTTCTAGTTAGGTAACAGTGAATACACGCTACCTTGCACGAACACGAGGTCGCCGAAACTTGAAAGTAGTCGTTCTTGCTCAAGGTATCGACCACTTGTGGTAATCCTGTCAGCACCTGTGCACAAGCCCTCGGTTTGACAGCCAGCACTTCCATCGGCATCAAGACGTCATCGCTGCTCGTAAACTGTTTGCGGGGCCGTGGTGGAGACGGCTTCTTCCTTGGCAGTCCCGTGGCTTCGTCACTGGCTGCACGCACCTCTGCTTCTTTCACATCCGCGGTGGTCGCAGCTGCATCGAACTGGTCGCGACGCAGCCCGTGACACTTCTTAAAGCGCGCCACCAACGCGAGTGACACCTGTTTCCATCCGTGTTTGTGCACTCTAGAATTCTAGAATGACGTTGTCTTTCTGCCAAAGCGCGGTGTGTTATCTACCACTGGATCGTTCCTGTCGTACAAAGCAGGCCGCGGATAAAATTATGATCATCCAGTAATTACTGTATTGCTGTGCTACAACTATTTATTATTGGCTCTTCACAAAGTCAATAATAAATGTGATATTGTATCAATAATACCAGTACAATCCAGCTTAGAACGATTTTGTGACTCGGCTGACTTCAGCCAGCCGTTTGAACGACTGGTAGACAACGAAGACGCCGCAAAGGTCTCGCCGCTCGCCCAGCAGTCAAGCAATGTTCTCTCATTCTCCAATTCGACAACATGGCCCCCAACCGTGAACTCTGCGCATTCTTCTACGAAGACAAAGGCCAAGGTGACTTTCGCTGCCAGTTGTGCAGTGCATGTCGCAAGCAGCGACGCGGCTCCGGGTACAGCAACCTGCTGTCCCATCTCACCTCCACGCACCCTGACTTCGAGTAGACGTACCGGTCGTCGGTGGATACGGATGCTCCCTCTCGAGCTTCGGGTTCGTCTCTGAGGCAACACAGCATCGGTACCAATGGCTACAAAGAAAGGGTGGTGGAGCATGCTGCTCTCGGGACGAACAACTTAAGAAAAACCTTTCGCTTTGGGTGTGTGCCAGAATTTATTCTTTCAGCGAATTTACACGTGCGATTGGTTGAAGCCCACGTAGGACGGCCGATTTTCCAAGGAGAGATGCACGAACTGTACATATTCCTCATTTTAATCTTTTTACTTATTTTACCATTAATCACGGTTATTATATTATCACCAATTTTTGATAAAATATTAAAAAAATTCCAGTCGAGCCCAAAATTGACTGCCGTCTTGTTAATGTTCACATCGCCGAAGCGCGTCCGGCTGGTGTCCAGAAGACTTACAATTCCCCATTCAAAATTCAGGGCGGACATAAAACCTGTGAGCTCACATGGCGGCCCTCCGTCCAAACAGGATAACGAGATCGGGCGCTATGGCGCCTTGGGTCCTTGTGGCTTCGCACGTTGTGGATCACCAGTTCAGTCAGCCACTCGGCGCTGATGTAGCTCATCTCGCGCTTTCTCGCGCCTTGCACGCGCTTCCGCCTCGGTGGCGTACTGGGCGGCAAGCGGCCCGTCGTTGCACATCTCCTGATCCTGTTCCGGTGCAAGGTAGCCTTTCGTCGAGGATTGTTGGAAGCTGTCCGCGGCAAAGACGGGGCTGAAGCGGATAGTGATATTAGCATGGGCCTTGGTGCGCTCTGCTCATGATATTTCGGTAGTTCGCTGTAGTTGCTTGCTTTTGTGCGTATGACATGTAGTCTAGACATGACTTCAACGATTGACGTGCAAACGACTAGACAAAATAGTTAACACTACCATTCGGTTTGTGTGGTAGTACTGACGAACAACTTAAGAAAAGACCTTTCGTTTTGGGTGTGTGCCAGAATTTATTCTTTCAGCGAATTTACACGTGTGATTGGTTGAAGGCCACATAAGGCGGCCAATTTTCCAAGGAGAAATGCTCGAACTGTACATATTCCTCATAAATCTCCTTCCCAATCCTCCAGTCGAGCCCAAAACTGACTGCCGCCTTGTTAACCCCCTGCGCCCAAGCCAAAAACGGCACTTTTGAAATTTCGGACATGTTGTACGATACAGCATGTTATAGACACCGGACACTAGGTTTTACTATAGTCCCGAATAAGTATGAGTACTGTTTCTGAAAAACGCGACACTCGAACTCTCCGCAAATCCTCTAGCATGTTGTATGTCCAGCATGTGACGTGCTCACATGCAGTACCTGACACCATGATATCTGTTTTGACAGGTGTTGAGCGTGGCTTTTTTATCCAGAGACCGGACAGGAACAGTAGAGACGCTACCTATGCGTGAGGAATCAAAGAGCAGATCAATTTATTTGATCATAAACGCGAGGGTGCTGCGGTGTCGCAGCCGATCGGAACAACGCTAGCACTCATTACGACTCCCTACTCTTTGCTGCTGCTGGCATCGGAAGCTGATCCCGCATCACCGCCTTGGCTGCCTGTCAGCACCTCTTCGTCTGCATTCTCACCTTCGCTTCCATCTACCCTCGTCGCTGTCAGGACGCTTACGTTTTCCAACCGCCTTCGATGATCCTGCATCTCGTCTTTGAATGTCACGACCGCATCGTGGTCGCGGGCGCTTCGAACCATTGTCCCACCTGTAGTGCCATATTTGAAAGCAGGTCATCGAATTTCCAGCGTAGTGGGGCCACACTTTGTTGCACAGGTACGTTCTAGGGTATGATAGACGAGTGATAGTTAGCAAGATTACAACACAGCTTAGAATTGAGCACGTACCGAGCTTTATCCGATTTACTGCATGCCCCGCAGTAGTACTTGGTAGCACGGCGTTCGCCAACCCGCCGCTTCATAATTGAACATACCTTGCATTGTCGCTGCCTGCGTTTGCGAACACCTTTCACCACCTGATACTCGAGGCACTGTTGCGGCTCGTGATCCTTCGCCAAGGGAGGGAGTGCTTCTCCGTGTTCCGTCTCCTGTGTGTCCACCTACAAGTATAAAGACTGCGGTTAGTTCACATACTGTATGTGGGACATACAACCTGTATCTGCACGCATGGGGGCCACAGCTACATACAACATGTCAGACATACAACATGTATTACTTACCCGGTCCGCAAAGTCTCGGTCGCGTAGCGCCAACATCTTGGCATGCAGCTCCAGCAGAAATGCAGCGTGGGATGCAAGCCTCTGTGTACTCATCTTTTGAGCCTCCCTAACAATGTAAGCGTTCACAATCGCCACGTCGACAAGACCCATAAAAATGGACTTGTAGTATTTCTTGCACCATGTCTGCATCTGCAGTGAGTAACGCTGAAGTCGAAGCTGGTCATGGATGTCGACTCCGCCCATCCAGCGGTAGTGGTCCCGTATCATTGCTGGACAAGGAACATTATCCCGTCTACCTCCACGTTGTCGGCGATCTGTTACAAATACCAACACACAAAATTAGTAGCCAATATATCCCTTAATAATATATAGTAACGTACTGCATGACTCCATAGCTCGGCTTGATCCTGTGCCTAGGAACTGAACAGGCTTTCTGTCCCACCAAATTAAACCAGTCATAAGTGGGCAGTTAGCAGCCACGGCCATCCGCGTAGTGACATGCGGGATACTTTTTGGTCGGTTGCGGTTCTTCTACACGATTTCTTGCGGGTAGCCCTGCTTGTCGCCCATGATCGTTCCGATGCTGTAGACGTTGCGGTGTAGTAGCTGTTAACCCAGTTGAACCGAAGTATAAAATCGATCCGTCACTACGAGATGGTAAACTTCGTCTTGTGGGGCTGGCAGAATCGCTTCCAAGTTTCTAATTACCGCAGACGGACCCGTGTTAGGATCAGCTGACAACTGACTTTCTGGGACCCTCCCCAACTCTTCTGTCTGCTGCGCTTTGCCACAGTACACATGCAGTCGTACACAACATGATCAGATCAAGTAAGATACAACATGTCAGACTTAGCCATACAAAAGATGCCGCGAGTCCATAAGACTTGCGGCTGTTCACACACACGCACCTCATACAATAAGCCGACTTTGCGCAGCACGTCAAGAAAAGCTTCGTTCCCCACTTGTGAGGCTTGGCCTTGAGATATTGCCGGGTCGGGTTATTGCGGTTCCTCGACGGTAAAATCCCCTCGTCAAAAGACAGCACAGTCGGCGTCTTGTACCCTAACGGGAACGTCGTTTGCAGCACTTCGATAATATACCGAATTTTCCATGCTCTATCGCTTGTGGCACGGGTGTCAGCATTGTCTGTGAAGTGAAGGTTTGCCATGACATGCTCGAAACGGTGCCGCGGCAAAAATCGTTGAATGTCCCGCGAGCCACAGCCCCCATAGGTTTGGTCCCCCAATGATCGCGGAAATGTCGTCGATGCGGGTTCAGCATCCGTGCAATTAGCAGTCCCAGCATTTGCAAAATCTCATGCGGCTGTATATCTTCCTTTTTGCCTCCCGAAGCAGGAACCACTCCTTTGACTTTTTCCTGGCGTTTTCTGTTTTTCAAACATGCCATCGACCCGGGTAGACAGGTTCTGATCGAAATACCGGTTCGATTGTTCAGCAACTTCCTTCCAACACTGCTTTGCCATGAAGAATAAAAACAGCTTGAGCGGTGAATCAGCCAAAGCCATGACCTCATCTGTAGGGCCGAACTCTCCCGAATAAAGCCCGGGATATCTTTGATCTGGCGGGAATTCCTCAGAGTCTACATGTGGGCACATACAACATAATTCTCTTAGTACATGTTATACCTTACAACATCTTCCCAAACCAACTTACCAACAATCCACCCATTTGAGCGCAAGGCGTTCGTTTCATCCTCGGCGCGCGCAAACGCAACCATTTCATCTTTCTCCAATGCGCGAGCCGGGCGGACAGATTGGACACCTTCGTCAGCTGCTGAGTCACCTCTTTCATCCTCATCCTCGCTGTCGTTATCTCCACTTTCTTCACTGTCGGTAATTTCTGCATGTTTGGCCACTTGGGCGCGATCGAGCTCCTCATCATCATCACAGAAACAGAGTTCGTTCACCGTTTCATCGCAATCAGCGTTCAGCACTTCGTATTCAGCAGCTTCCGACGCGCCCACGCCCACCTCAATGACGTCCGGTTCATTCACGTCAAGTGCAGCATCAGCATCAACACCAACAACCGACGCTACGCCACTTTGCGCGCTTACATCTGGCGCAGGTTTGACGTTCGATACGTCGACACCAGACGTTTCGACTCCAGGTGTCTCGTGTGAATCCGGCGCAGATTCGACGTTCGACTCGTTCACGTCAGGGGTCTCAGGCGGTGCACGGCTTTCTCCGTCGGCCGATAGACACGGCGGCGAGTTGATGAGGATCGTCCCTAGTATTCATAACACCAGATACCGTCAGCGTGTATAAAAGTTCAGTAGCAACATACTGGAATAATTCATGTTGTACAAGACGCCATCTTGCACCCAGTATTCAGTACATCATGTTGTATGGGATGCCATGTCAAGATGGTGTATCCACTGAATGTAGAAACATGCTGTACCTGGTATCGTTGCCGCATGCTGTATCTTTGTGCCCTGGAGATGCTGTATGTCCCACATCCTGTACATTCCTACATAACATACAACATATAATTAACAAACATGTTGCCACACACACCATGGGATGTATCGTACCTGGACAACTGCGCACTTGGTGGAGTTGTCGGTCTCCTCGAGACGTCACCGGAGATCACCACTGCCGGAGACGCCTTGGACTTCTTTTTCGACGGCCCCGATTCCTTGTCCTTGGGTCGTTTCTGCTTCGCTTCGTTCTGCTACTTCGTTGCAGCTGCAATCTCAACGAGGCGCTTCCGCGCGTCGGACTTGGCAATACTTCCCTCCGCTCCTGCAGCAGCAGCTGCGCCACAACGTGTATCCCCGCAGCCTTTTTCGAAGCCTTCTCCTTCTCCTTCGCCAACTTGGCAGGGCTGGGTTTCCTGGCCTTTTTGGCTTTGGTTGCGGTTTGGCCCGCGTGGCCTTAGCTTTCGCCTTCTTCTGCGGAGCTTTCTTTTGGCGGGCTTGAATTCTTCAGCAACGGCGCGGCGTTGCTCGGCAACTGTGCACTTCAGCGCCATCATGTACGCCCTATCCTTCCCCATAGGCGGCCGTATAGGTGCAGGTGCTGCTGGTCGTGCGACAGGTGCAAATGTCGGTGGTTCGTTACCAAAATTGGCATCCTGCTCTCGTTGGCCAGACAAATAGGCGTTGTGCTCGGCCAGAATCCTCGCTCTCTCGTCGTTGCTCCTGCCTTCCAACCGCTCCAGGAACTGCTGGCGCTCGCTGCGAGTCTCGCGCGCCGGTAACGACTTGCCGGCCATTATCCCCCTTGTTCCTTTCTTCTCTGTTTTGGTGAATGACACGAATCAGCCGTTGGCGGAGTTCACAGCCACTGATTTTGATGGGAGGAATGCCCCGTCGTCTCCCAAATTGACCTACCCCTGTGCATTTGCAGGAAACTCTTTTTTGTTCAGGGTTTGTTTGTACTTCAGTTGACTATACTTTTGGTGTTTTCCGAGCCAATCCCTATTCTGATATATTGTACGTACAACATGATTCATGCTGTCAGATACAACGTTTGATTTTGGGGGTTAACCAGCTTATGGGTACAGTTCCAGACTAATGTAAACATGTTTTGGTTGATGTAACAGGTATACCGTGCTTGTCGAGCAGTGCGTCGTCATCCGATTCGTCCCCGTCAACACGAGACAGCGTCTTGGACGCACTAGATCGGGCGGTATCCGACATGGCGACTGTGATTCGGCTTATATCGGGGAGTGGTGCGCAACTGCCTGCGAGACGACTCTTCGAAACACTAAGTTTTTATCGTAGAGAACGTTAACTCTAAGCGGAATCACATTACTTTGGTATTAGATACCTGGATCACTTGTCATCCCTTCTGTATATGTGATACGAATACATCGGCACAATCGGATTGATACAGATCCAGGTACAGGCATTTGGTGATGCTGCATCACGGTATCAGCGAGTATCTGCACGTGATCCGAACCCCTGCGTTGAAAACATACGGCGCGCATCCCTACACACCTTCACCAGCCGCTTCCGACTTTGACGCAAGCACACAGTGCTCTCAAGCACCCACAACGCATGTCCGCCAAAAGATGTCACCCCTCCTCGATAGAAACGAACGTCTGCCAAGTATTGTGCGTGCCGCACAGACCTTCCATACGCACACTGCAGTGCTACACAGTAGCCCCAGCCGGTGTTCTCGACCATTCATCGGTTTTCGCTCGTTTTGGCTCCACTCTTCTGTTGCGATATACATCGGTACCATTTCGTCGCCGTGACAATTGGCATCGTTCGACGGGTGCGGTGCCTCTCCCGTATTCACAACCACGTCGAGCCCGAGCCAACTAGTATATCGGGCGGACGCCGGGCGTATCCGGCCAAGGGCATGTATGGGGCCAAGGAAGGAGCGCGAAGACGCCTAGGCGAGTGGTTGCAGTCGCGACGGCGGCTGCACAGATTGTAAAAGGCGAGGAGCGGAGGCACCAAAAATGTATCGGTATTTTGTTCCTAAGTTAATTCTAGTTCGACTGATTTGCTCGAATCTCGCCATCTCCTCCGTGAAAGATTGGTATTCTATATAACGCACATGGCGTCGCAAGTGATGGCGACGATAACGAAAAGGACAACGAGAAAAGCCCCGCGAGACCGCGCACGTTCCTGCGGCGTCACTGCTGGACTACTGGCTGCTACGAAAGAAAGGGGAGGTATACAGTACGCGCATCGATCTGTTGGCAGTTCTTCGTCTAAGATCGGCGGAGAGTATCAGGAGTCAACGGATGCATTAATCACTTACAACGGGAGCACCAGCAGACTGAGACATTGTCGGGCGACTCCATATACATCGGGATGTCGCCATTTCTGGCATCGTTGTTTTTCCACGCACCACTGGAAAGCATACAAGCGTCCTGCCCCTCACTGACAAATTGACTAAAGACGCTCGTGAGCGTGTTACTGAACTTCTGCGGGAAGAGTACCAGGAGGTGCTGCGAGATGCACCCTCGCCCGAGTTCACTCCGTGTTTACCTTCACCATACCCATGGTTCCGTCGTCTCGCCTTGAACCAATCATGCTCACTCAATAAGCGTTTGAACCCACTGGTGCCAACCAGGCACTGGTACGTTGATGTCGACAACCATACTGCTCGAGTCGAAGCCTACGCCACTCGAGAGGAGCTCACGCTCGAGTGCCACGACTTTCACAGTCGCCTATTCCGTCTACATGGATTGATGGCTTCCAATGTTACTCTTCCTGTGCAACGTCGTGGTGAATCGCCGATGCCTCGAACCTCCTTTTCGCAACAACACCTCACGGGAACGACGTGCTTTGGTCGTTGAAGTCGGCTCCGTCTCGAAGTAACGTGGCACCAGGTCCATGCCCAGGATGTTGCAGGGTTTGATGCCGTGCGTCGCAATGAAGTGTTGGGCCTGCTGGATGAAGTCACGGAAGATTTGAGGTGCGTCATCGGGAAGCGTACGTGCTGTTGTATGCCGCTGTGAAACGAGGTTTCGTCGACTTTTAAATCTGGCAAGCCAGCCTGACAAGGCCTCAAAAGCCGGCTATGTCGCCGCTGTGTGCCTCCCGATACAGGTTCTTGGCCTGTAGACGAATATACGCATCCTTAACGCGGGGACCTTTGGCATTACAAGTTACGACCCAATCAAACATCAACGACGAGTGTGCTGGTTTGCGCCCAGCTCCACTGAGACGAAAACGGCGCGATACTCAGGTTGCAACTTGCCGATTCTGAAGCGCGTCTTTCAGCTGATATTCAACGTCGTGCCAGCCTTAGAATATATTCCCAGGCACGTCGTGCTTCGCGCTGAGTGCAGCAAACCTGTGACCTGTCACCCCTTTTGGTATTCTGCTAGGACTGCAAGCTTCTCGCTGATTCTGTAGGAACGTCGCTCACTGCTCATTGTGGAATGACCAGAAATAGCCAAGTAAAAGGCGAGCTCCAAGGTTGCTGTGGGGTCACAAGTGACTGGTTGTCAGAGTTTAGTGTGATCAATAGGCTAAACCCACCATTACCATGCCTTCTATTAACCCTTTCGTGGTACGTCGTCGGGGGCATTTCTCGCCTTTTAAGGTGGTAAATGGCTTTCTAAAAGGGCGTATTTTGGGAAATTTAAGCCTTGTCTCGCTCTCAGCTTACCGTATTATGTTACTACCAATCAGAGCAGTAACTGAAAAAGGGCTGGGTGTATTTTTGGATTTTCCCGTCTTCGTGCAGTAATTTATTGCACCAACGGCCATAATCTACCGCATCTACACGCCGGGTAGTGTAGCATAAACGATGTGAAACATGATCGCCGCGGGTCACAGGGCAGCCAGTCGCTGCACCATACAAAAAGTAATACAGACGCACTTACCCTTTTTCCTATTCACTTTATCAAAACCAACAGACATGCGAACAAGTTTATCTGACTCGGAAGACAAGTTGTTGGTGCATCGCCTTTCAGTTCGAGAGGGGCCTGCACATCACCTGGAACTATGTAGCTCGTCGAATGAAGAGCAATCAAGTGGCGCGAGAGCTCCGTCTTAGGCTGGCCAGCCTCAAGAGGACGTACTGGAAGACGGTTAGCGGCTTTCCACCATGTTGTTTTAGTGGTCTGGACTCCAGGCGGCTTCTAACCGCACCAGGCCTTCCTCCGCCGCCGCATCCTCGCGTTTCCCAGCGGCTTATAGCCCAACCCCGTGAACCATCTCCCCACCTTGGTTGCACATCCAAAGTTGGCCCAACAGCGAGCTGACTTGTGGCTAAGTCAAACCGAAGCGCTGCATCCAAGTCTGCGAGTAGCGCCGCCTCCGAATTCGTGAACAGTTCCGACTCCGAGGGCCGTTCTGCCGTCACCAAGTCCGGTGACAGCGGCGCCACCCCTCGTCGCGGAGTCATGTAGGGTACTTGGAGACAATGAAGGGCGTGCTAACCATCTGGTGAGTGATGATGCGGAGTTACTGGAGTGAGCGGTGGAAATGTCGGCCTCTTTGCCAACATCCCAACTCAGAGCAAGCGGTGGAAGCTGTAGTATCTATTTTTGGAAGTTTACCTCGCATGATGTACGCCTGCAAGCTGGTCATATTTACGCAAATGCTGGTGAGATGTCGCTGTCAGGCGTCAAAAGAATCCTAGGAGCTATTGGACCACTCGGAGAAGACGATGTTTTTCTTGACGTCGGAGCTGGTGTAAATAACATTATCGCCCATGTTGCGCTTGCGACCGAGATTAGACTGTGTATCGGCGTGGAGCTTTGAAAACAAATCGTTGTGTTAGGATAGAGCAGCGTACGCCAACAGACCCAGCACCAGCCTCGGCTCCATAAGGTGCTTTTCAAGCAAGCCGACGTCCGGGATGTTTCCCTGTAAAGCCCCCGCCCCCCTATTTGCGAAGCCACCACGGTCTTTGCTAGCATATTCTTTTTGAAGAAGATGCAAAGTTGGTGTTTTCGCAAGAACTCAGTGCAATGCCAAGGGCCCGAATGGTTATATCAAAATCATTCTTTGTCCAAACATCGCTCCACGTGTTCGAAGCCCTACTATTAGTGCTGGTATCTAGAGTGCCAGATAGAAGTATATTGTAGCTGGAAGTCCACACATCCAATTTACATATACCGAAGGAAAGAATAGACACGCATTGTTTTATAGAAGCAAAAATCATGTTCACATCGAACTCGTTATTGGTCACCAGACCATACAGAGCGAAATCCCGATTGATCCTGGCTGCATCTTTAGACGCTATCGTGTTCAACGACCAGTGCGCCA
This sequence comes from Phytophthora syringae, assembly GCA_012656105.1. Lineage (NCBI taxonomy): Eukaryota > Oomycota > Peronosporomycetes > Peronosporales > Peronosporaceae > Phytophthora > Phytophthora syringae. The sequence goes on from JAAKBD010000084.1 coordinate 145,239, forward strand.
CCATAGTATAGCGAGGTACCTTGGGGTTGCCTACTTTCGTCTGGAGTTGAGGGTCCTTCAAAGCGTTGCCTTCTTAGGAGCGCACCTGTAACACCACTTTCGGCTGTTGTTCGGGCCGATCGTAGCCGGCATCACACACTTCACGTGCTTACACAGGTCATTATTGGACTTCCGGCATTTAATCTCCACGCAAACGATGAACAAGTGCGCTACGTGTGGCAAAGGGAACAGACAAAGCCGTTGCTCATTCGGTCCGTTCCAAAGCGTTTCTACGCATTGTTCTACGTGCCGACCTGAGCTGGGATTTAAGCTGCTAATACCAGTAAGGCGACATTGCAAGTTTGTGCCCAGCGGAGTGGGATATGCTACACCGGCCAATTACAAGCTCCATGGAGAGGACCGATGTTGTAAACACAAGGGAAACGGATCACATTCGTACGTGTGCACACAAACCCCAGGAACCATGTCAATTCCACTTGTCAGCCCAGAGCCACTGCCACCCGAGCCAAAAAGCGTGAAACCTCCTTGCGACGTGCCAGTTGAACTCGTTCATCCAGGAGATGTCGCACTCTAAACTGCAGAGCTAGCACTCTCTGCACTCGCACGAACACCAGAATTCACTACTCCAGAAGTTACTACATTCACTCAAGACGATGCACCACCACGGCTCGTCGTGGATGTTGTAGTATTCGCGGAAGACGCCGCCACACTTGACACAGACATTTCCGTCGCTCTCGAAGTTCACATAAATCCATAGTCAGATGTCTCCCGCAAGTAGCGCAAAACTCGCTCGGCTATCACATGATGCTCCCGTGTAAAGCAATTCAGCAATTTCCCTAGAGTTCAGACAGCATTGGCAATATCTGGGCGTGTACACTGCACCTGATATTGAAGCGAGCCAAGTATCTGCCGCTAATCCACTTCTGGATCTGGGTTCACACACACCGGTTCCGTTTCCGGATTACCAGGCATAGTAACATTTACCGTTGACTTGCGGCGTAGGAACGGGTTGCACTTATCCATTTTGCAGCGCACCAACATCTTTTCAGGAAATGCAACTTGTGGCTTATGTGGACGCAGATCTACACTACCGCAAGGACCGATGGGGAGGCTGCACACCGTGGGCTGCTTGCTGCAGATGTCGATATGGATATCTGGAATCAGCAATACGCTGGTCTCGCTGACACCGACGACAGAGAGCAGCTCGACATCAGCGGACCGCTGTGGTACTTGCCAGATGATTGCGTCTCTAGCTTTTCTACTGCCTTCTCCACGGGATTCGCACACCCGTCCAAGGGGTTAACCCCTTGGACGCGGAGGGGTTGACATGGACGTGATAATAAAACGCCTTATACCCTCCGGGGGTATAAGGATTCGTCTCTATAAAACTATGCAATACTTTAGTGAAGTAGTTAAATGCACCTTTTGTGTTCGATTTGTTGCTAAGCTCCCCGATGATTATTCCGCTGGAGAGTAGATGAATGATCTGCGGATAAAAATCCTCCAATGAGCTGATTGCAACGACATTTATGCAACACCGACATTTAGAGAAACGTGGGAGGGCGGGCAACGCGTGTGGGTCACATATTCACGTACTCTTCACTCCTCGAACAAGAGAGTCGGGCGGGAAAACGAGCAAAGCAGAGGGCTATGCGTGTGTGCACAAAGAGATACGAAGGAAATAATAGGTCAAAAAGTGAACTGCTTGTGTTATATTACGGCTTTGCTATTTCATGATCGCGTGGGTGGCTCGCTTTTGGAGCGAGCCTGTCATTCTTCAAGGTAATGGGCCAGATCGGTGCACAGGTCCTGATCTTGTTGGCTGGATGACCTCGCATCTTGTTACACAGCGCTATCAACTATATGGGCGTAGTCGCCATAACCGCAACAAATACAAATGAGACTGGTGGTGTGTAGGAACGGGAGGGACAGAGGCTGCGCGACAAGCGAGGCGGCCATTGTCCACCGGAAAAGCGGCAGCAGATTCCTGCAGAGCACTTTACACAGAAGAACGTCGACGGCCCGCCTCTCATCTTCTCAGGGGCATGTACTACGCGTAGACCTTACACTGTCTTTGCCGTAAACGCAGTACGCCACACGGATGGCTGCCGTCTGCACGAGCGAATGGTCGACGCTGACTTCGGTGGAGCTGTCCGCGGGGCTAATCCGCGATCTTGTCAGCGTGTGCGCCTGCGTGAACGACGTCTCGGTCTGCCGGACGAGCTGCCGGCGTAGCTTTGACAGGAACGTGTAGCTTGACTTCATTTACTTTCGCAGCTTCTCCCACACGTATGTGTGAACAGTGTACGCGTTCACGACGGCGTATCTACCAGTCCCAAGAAGTGGAATTTTGTAGAACTTATGGAGCCTGTTGTACGGAACAGCATAAATTAGTACAGCATAAGCTGACACGATCAGCACAAGAAACTTACCGAGTCCCCATCTGCATTGAATACGACTGAAGGCATAACTGGTCGTTTCGGGCCACGCCGTCCATGTAGCGTTGAAATTATTTACGAGGCCCGGGCACGATACTGTAGCGAGAAAGAGCTCCAGTCTTTCTCGTCGCTGCTCCTTGTCTCCTCTTGTCAGCATTACCTAAAATCCAACTAATCCATGTCAGTACATATAGTATCACCGCCATGTCAGTATAAAAGAAGATCAACATACCATTCGTGTCAGCATTGCTGACCCTCGCGTCGACGGCTGCGGCTGGTTCGGTTAGCACCTAGATGTAGGTCCATCCCTAGCAGAAAATATCCCGTTAGAACTATTGCTTCAGACAAGTCCTTAGCACAAATACCTTCAACATGGCCATCTCCCCAGACGTATGAAAACGAGGACATCTCCCTGCGTCCCCCGCAGCTTCACATACGTGTGTGTGTCATTTTAGACGATCACTGAGAAACTGTAAGCATAAATTATTTAGTATGAGCTGCAATCAATCCCAATTTCACATGATGCATACCTGGTGGTTCGTCGAAGGACGGACCAAAATGCCTGCACCACCAGGACATTGACGATGTCCGGTTGCGAGCATAGCTCCTTGTCCGCCTAGACGTGTGCCCGGAGCGAAGTTCGCCGTTGGAGAAGTCCATATCAATTTGCCCACTCCGGATCTTGCAGCCCGGCTTCAGATAGTTTGTGCTGCTGTATAATAAGTTAGTCATGAAGTAAATGCAGCCACACAAACACACACGCACGGCACATACTGCATCTGGATGCCTGTCGCCGGCTTGCACGTCCAGCCCTCTCTCACGAGAAGCGGCCACCCATAATGAAGTCCAGTTTTTCTTCTTGTTGCGCGAAATGAAGAATGAGTGGCAGCGGCAAAAGGGGAACGGTTTTTCAGTTTTTCTGAAAAATGGCTTGCGCTGTTTTGCGATCGTTCAAAACCACCTGTTCTTGGCGACCAATAAGGTGCCTCCATTGTAACACGTGGACCAATGATATTGTTTGTTTATATGGGAAAGGGCGTTGGTCTATCTTTGCGGATTTAGAGGTATAGTGAAATCAAGTGTTATTATGCTGTTCTGACCAGCATAAAGCCAATTTCCGACCCTCCGCGTCCAAGGGGTTCATGGCGTATGTGACCAATTTGACGAGCTACACACTACGCGACCCGGACGAACTCATTGACGCGGACTACATGACTTGTATTCGAGATAGGACCGAGGAGCCAGGGGGGCTGGAGCTTTACGCAGCGTCTCAGATGCACCGCTGGACTATTGAGGGAAGTACTGACGACGAGAGCAATAAGTTGGTGTCAAGATTCTTGTACACCGTAGATAACCCCGCGAAAACACTGTGTCTGGTACGCTCTGGGAAGTACTTCGTAGTGAAGGTCGATGGCTACGCCATCTAAATCAAAATACACGTCTACTTTGAACTCTTTCAAAAGGACGCCCCGCTCCGTAAATTATTACAAAAATGGACAAAACCTCTGTATACAACACAGCCACCCGAGAAGGAAACGACCCATTACAAACACACAATCGTATGAACTGCACACAGGCGGCCGTTTGAATAGGAGAGTCAGGCCTAAGCCACGGAGCAAATACCAGGACCCAGCGACGACTATTTCTTCAGACATTAGTAATCTGTTCGATGTATAGCACCTAGTCCTAGTAAACGAATAGAACCCCAGCCCACTGTTATATTCACTTAGAGCACCCATGCCAAATATGCGGGGTAAGACGGTAGTATGGACGAAAAATGACCTGCCCAAAATGCAACTTCAAGTTCCCGCTTTTTGTATAATCAGAACAATCAGAATCGCTATTTTGTTCAACCATATTTTGTCCAATCAGAATATTCGATCTGATGAGTAGTACTGATATTAGTAGTACTAATTTGACATATTATTATTAACCTATCTTGAAATCGATGCTAGAATAATTAGAACCCGTTAAAAATGTACCGCGAGTAACTCCATTCATACAACTACTCACTTCCCTACGATTAGCCCCTGCATTCGCCTTTATGGTGCGTTCTTTAAAGTTCTAGGAGAACACGTTAATATTGACGCATGTATGTTATGCGTCGCTTATATGAGCATTGAGTCCTCGATGCGCTCTGCACATTTTAGACAGCACAATGTTTTGGTGAGTTTGACTGGTATTACAAAATTCTTGAACTTTTACCGTCGGTGCGGGCAGTAACTGCCGTTAGCGCGCGCTTGTTGAGGCCGAGCACCTTCGCTGAATCCAGCTGCCTTTTCCCAGCCTACACCTTCATGGGTGAGATGTCGAAATCGATATCTATTTCGCCTACGTTGAAAATTTCGGACAACTTGTAGTCACTGTATTCCCCACCATCATAACCAAACTTCAGATGAGTTGTCGCTAACGTTTCAGCGTTATTTTTGGCGGATTGAGGCTCCTGGTTTTAGTGTGTATTTATACCTACAACACGCAATTTCAAAACATAATGTAAAATTATAGTACAAAAACATCCCCAATATAGTGTCATATAAACTTCCGCATAAAAGTCCAAAGCGTTAAGACCACTTAGTGGCGATTTCTTGTCAGCGCGCTAGTCAGCTAGCTTTGGTGCTCTTGATGTAGATCATCATATGATTGGTCGAAAGGTTTTAAAGAGCACAAATTTCATAATAAAGTTAAGAAAAACGATAATATTAATGGGCTAACCCCGTGAGCGCGAAACATATACTTATATGTTTGAGCATTTTCTCTAGTACTCCAGCTCGAATTTTCCTTCTCTTCACCACGCCGATCATTCATATAAGTATACAAACCGCGAGCAAAGGGACACAGCTTACGTTTCCCCTACTCAAAGGTTACTGGTGCTGTTCCTCACACAGCACCAGTACACTTTGAATATTACCCTTTGTTCTACCCAGTCTGGGATGACCCGTCTTAGTGTTGGGCACTACTGCGCTAAGCATGCTGTTTTGGTTTTCACTGGAGTCTGGATGAAGACACCACACTGGTGGGACAACAACGACGAGACAGCGGCACTACTAATAGTCGTGAAGCCAGCATTGAAAGCTGCAGATGGGGCCCCGTCTACGTGGCTAGAAATTAACCCTAGTGGTGTGCGGAGTATTGTGAAGGCTACGTTTGGCGATATGGTTCATTGAAACAGGACCCCTGTCACGTGACGATGCGTGTGAAAGTGGAGGTGGCTGATAAAGCTAAGAAAGGGGGATCTCGAAGAAGTTGATGAGTGCGACGTATACGTTAGACCGCGAGGTGCATCCACCAGAATAAAAAAATATATATATTCAAGTAGAAGCAGCAGGGTTGATGGGCGCGATGTACACAATGGTCTGAAGAATTTGTTTTCGCCGCGTCGCAGATTTCGTTTCAACCAAAAATATGTACTGATTTGAGCCAACCTATGGATAGTAGCGATACGCTTACCATCTTACTACCGATACAATCCCTGTGTTAGGCCGACCCGCGCTGTGTTACTGGTAGCAGTAGCAGAGTGCGGTTCAGTCGTCAGCAAGAGCGAAGAAGAGCCAAGCCCCGCATGAACGGACTGTACCAGTGGAAGCGGGACACTAATGCGGGACAAAGGCGGTGGTACTGGTGACTGATGGTCCAGGATTTTGTGTCGCTCGCGTACACGTATGATCATCAGTTGTTATCAGTTGCAGCAAAAGGACAACCTCGGTTTTCCAAGCGTGAGTTCTTGCCTTGTATCGTGAATGAAGAGCAAGTGATGTCGGCACTGAGTCGTCCAGGTCAGCGTTATAAAGTAACAGATCGGAAGCGCCGAGCGACCACGGCAATTCAAGCTTCTGATTTCATTGACATGTACCAACGAGGCGTAAACGAGCCAGGACAGTTCGAGGGAGCATGACCGCTTTCGTCATGTTATCGGTGTGCCGAGGTGTGCCGATTTCTTGAGCGATGTCGTCGAGTAGCACGGGAAGTATCGCGAGCATCGATGCGGTCAACATTTTGGACGTTCGTCGTCGTGATCACCTACATGGTTCGGGGAATATAGAGGACGTAATACCAAGGATAACTGCTTTCTCTGCACGCTTCTTGAGGGACCGACCTGCTTTATGCTGGATGTGGGCTGCACTTCGAGCCAAACTCTAGGATATGCGAGACGTCTAGTGTTTTTCCGGTTAGAACTTCCAATGGTGTCTTGTAATCCGGATTTGCGCGAGTTGGAAGATGGTTGCGGAGGTAACTTGCGTATCGTGCGGCGTCACCACAAAATCTCTTAGGAAGGTTGGCTGCCAACGACATGGCACATTCCGAATCCATAAGTGTACGATGAAAGCTTCGGCCTTGCCGTTTGAAGCTGAGGTGGCGTCTCATTGGTCTGGTGGCGAATATGGCAGTCTTGATGAAACACTTTCAGATCTCTGTTAAGAAACTCTCCATCACCGTCGCTGCGCATATACTGCACCTTGATACCGTATTGGGTTTCGAACTCGTTGATATGATCAGCAGTCTCCCTTCCCGACGAAGTAGGTGGATTCGATTAAAGCTTAAGAGCCGTAGTTGACTATGGTTAAGAGTTGGACATATCCATTTCTGTCGGGAGTCAGATCAGTCTTCAGGTCCATCCTAATTGTTGCTCCAACAACGTCAGTGGGGATGTGTCTTCTTCAGCCTGACTGTGACGTAACTGTTTTGCATCCGAGGAGCTCATGCGAAACTGAGCATTACGGTTTGACAGGAGAACGCCGCTTATAAGTCCTTCGTCCACCATCCGAAGGGGATCTTGATAGTTGACATGGTAGAACATTAAAGCTCGGACATTTTTGTTTTGATGTACACAAAACTGGTCACAAATATAACCAATAGGCAGGCGCTAAAAGTTTGATAATTGCCAACGGGAAAGCCGCATTTTTGCTGAAAAAGATCGGACAAGTTCGGAAATATTTTGTCCGAACCTATTTGCGACATGTGCTATGAGCATAATCAACTGAAGTCAATGGATTATCATAAAAATACCGTGACAGATCGGACATAACATCGATTTTGAGAGGTTCTGCAGCCCCACAGTGACGAATCGTCACGAGATGTCAACGAATGCACTTGTCCCTGGGAACTCCCAGCGGGCTCGTCTGACTGCTCTGAATGCGTTCATATGAATACTCTGTTGCCTTCTATACAAAATAAGCCACACAGAAAACGAGCAAGGCACAAGCAAAGACCCGCGATATTAGCTAGCAAAAGACTATCCCCGGAAGTGCTGGCCGGGATCGACACTAGGACTTAGCAATCTAACTATTGCTAAACACTTTAATCTTCTCCCATCGCCGTCTTATTTGCTATGAGGTTAGCCAATGTTTTGCTATCGCTATGATTGCTTTGTTTTAGCCTCAGCGAATAACGCTAAACCACAATAATACTACCGAGCGATAAGTCGAAAGTGGGTTTCCAAACCGGAGAGAAGTCGCCGTTTGTATATCCAGAGCACAGTTCCCCCAGAACCAGCAGAGCTCAGAGCTCCAGAAGGCGCAGTCTGACTGTCTGAAAAAATATCTCGATCGCGTCACAACTGTCCTCCCAGCCTGAAACTCGGCAAAGCGTACCCTCATGGACCCGGCGCTATGTGGGACCGTGCTACTAAAGACCCCCTACGAGATCCCCGGCGAGTGGGCTGCCTCAGTGTACGCAACCCAGGATCGCGACACTAAGCTGCTGGCTCCCACTGACTCGGGCCCGTTCTTTGCTGAAGATAATGGCGTCTGCAGACCCGCCTGCTAGGCCAAGCTCATCATAATGCACCGCGATCAGTGACGTGAAGACATGGACGCGAGGCAAATATCCACAAAGGTCCAAATTCCTACTAAATAAATAAAATATGGTGTACCCTGATTGGTCAAGAAGCCGTGACTATAGTGACACGCAACCAAATTTTGAGTATACTGCCATGGATGTTCGGGCTCTTTATCTAAAAGCCTCTACGCCAGTTTGGTGTCTGTCTGTCGGTCGGTCCGTCGGCTCACGCGTATCGGGCCTTTTCATTGGCCATTATTTGCCGCCGAGCGCAGCGAGGGGCCCTCATTGGACAAATTGCTGTCTGTAGCTGCCGAGCGGAGCGAGGTGGCCCTGATTGGCTGAAATTGAACGTTATGGTTGGGCGATAATATAATTATGTGAGACACATTAACTATGTGAGCCACATTAACTACCTGATAATTCCATGTTGCCATCATTTGAACGCCACAGAGAGGTTCGCTTGCGTGTATGTATATGAGACAAACCACTAAGCACAGATAGTCCTACCGAATTCCTCGATGAGCTGTGCCCCCATTTTTCGTCGGAGAGCTATGCCCCCACCCGGATTATCTATAGTAAGTGATGGGCAACTTTTGAGGGGTCGTCATTGGTAAGCTGTGCCCCTAGCTTATTTTTAGCCAATAGAATTAACAGAGGCGAAGCACCCGTTCAGGTAACAGCCAATAGCTGAGAAGTGTGCCCCATCAGTACTTCATCGATAAGCTGTGCCCCTTCAACGATGTTGATTGGGGCACAGCTCATCGAGGAATTCGGTAGGTCCCGACGTATTATTTCAAACAATGACGCTCCTGGACAGCCGTCGATTCCTTTGGGCAAAAGGCAAAGAAGACCTGTTGGTTTTATTACAAAATTCAACATCCCTACGTTTGCGTCCAGACTGATGCAGTAAACGCTTGACTTGCAGCGCTATAGGGGCATTGGCTACAAACGTAGTGTATACACAAACATAGGAGTTGGCAGTACGTTAAGGCGTTGTGGGCATGTAGAGTGCTTTTCACAGGTGTTTGATGTACGTAGTGACTGACTATACAACACGAGACAATATAATAATGTTATAGACGAAATACGATGATGTATATGTTTAGAAGAGAGGGCGGATTTTGCAGTTGTGGCGTTAGTAGCGATGCGCAGATAAATGGTGCATGGCTATATATGCGTAGCATGGCAGGCGTAGCAGTGAGTTGACATACAATTCGGTTAGGACGTACCTTGGGTCAGTAGTCACGCGAGGGATATCAACTTTGATTCTATTGTCAGTTAGTAAGTATCCAAATACAGCGGTCAGTTGGCACGAGGTGAGAGAGAAACCTCATGAGAAAAATCGTCAAGATTTTCGAACCGTGATATCATCTCAGTCACTTGCTTCTCCCGAGAAGGTTCGAGTACAATTGACTTCCCGTGGAAGCGTATAAGGAAAGTCCGAGCACTCAAGTTCTATAAGAAAGGTCCGAACACTCGCGTTCTTGCAGTGGATGTTAGGCGGCCGACACAACATCAACCCCGCTCTGGGTAAAGATGACGCGAAGTTCCACGAGATACACTAATTCACAACCAGCACGATACGTCCAGTGAAGAGTACGCTAAAATATATTCTAGCGCAGCACCCTTTGTGTGCCGCCCATCAACGCATCCGTAGAAACCAGAATTCACGATATACCAGTCGTTCACTGCTGATACTTTTGTTATGTGAGACCACTTTTATCAAAAGTATCACTAATCGGTATTTGAGGGTTTTTAAAAAGCCCTTTTGAAGTTAGGACAGTGCTCCGTGACTGGCTTTCGTTGAGCCGAGAAAATCGCAAAAACAAAACAGCCCCCGTCGGAGGATAGGTACGTGGTTGGGACCCGTTTGTCGAGAAAACAGTACTTCTTGCAGCATCTAGTAGACTCCAGTCGCAAAACCGTGGACGATGAAGGTTCTGTGGCATCCAGCAGAGCGACCAATCCGTCGACAGGCTCATCGGTCGGTCCCCCAGTGTCGTCCCCACCACTGTCGCTCTCTGAAGAACTGCTTGCAGCCTCACTCCAGTCACAATCTTCCTTGCTCGCCATCACCAACCTTGTTGACTCTTTACGTCAGATGACGAAGCCCGAGCGCCATACAGCCATTTTGACCAGTCTCGCGACGAGTGCTGCGCTGTCGGAAAAGAAAACTAGCGAGTGGGAGCGGTTTTCCTACATGGTGCCTTTCATCGGCCGAGTGTGCAAGTCTGCATTTTTGAGCGTATTCGGCGTCAGGAACAGATCATTGCATTTGTATCGAACGAGGGTACGCGTGGGACAAATCTACCCGAAGCAACACCGACAACACCAATGCGTGTGCTATCGACGAGGACCAATTGGTTAAGCGGTTTGTTGACTTTGCGGAGAGAGTTGGTGACATTGTGCCGGTACGGGTGCGCTTGAAGAAGGCTGTGTCGACGAATCGACGGTACTTCTCGCACGACGACTACACGTCAATTCCTCCGGTCTTCACGTGGGACAGAATGCGTGCTGAGTATACGACGTACTTGAATAATCAGTACATTGACACGCCTAGGCCCTCTGCCAGTGCTTTTCTGCGTATTCTGACTAAACGTCAAGCGTGCCCGACGAGAAGCGGCAAAGGCAAAACATTCAAAGTCTGGAGATGAAGGCAAAGAGGCAGAAGTTTGATTGCACCAGTAGTGATACTTTTGAAAAGATGGGCACAACTTTTAGTGATACTTTTGTTTGCATCAGAATGTTGCTAATTTTGTCGCTCAGACTTTGAATTACACTTTTGTAACCTTCTATAGTTCGTTTTCAGCTTCTAATCGTTCTTTACATTCCTGAAATAACCACCTATCTTAACGTATGAAAAGAAAGGGCAGTGTTGGGGTCTTGTCGGGTCTTGTCGTCAAGTTCCTGTTCATCCGGCGAATACCAGGAGTCTGGCGGCAAGCGAGGGCTTCAATTATAGCCAGAGCGCCGAAGCATATCACGGTATTCTCCACTAAATAACCTCAAAAAGCCGTTTGTGATACTTTTGATAAAAGTGGTCTCATGTTATGACGACGACCGACGCAATGGGCCACCGCACCAACGACGTTGATGATTGACGGCACTGTAACGATATACATCCAGGTAATCAGTGGCAGTCGATGACCATACGATGATACAGTGTATCAACGAAGTGGTTGCGGCCCGACAGCTGGCAGCGCCGCACGAATAAACATCAACAGATTCAGTGGAAGACGGCGACGGCAGTTTTTTCGAACAAGAATTCCTTCACACGATCAACATCAATGGCATCCCGCCGCACAAGCTCAAACTTAAGAAAGGCATTCCGATCATGATGATGCGGAATCCAAACCCAGACATGGGACTTTGCAACGGTACGAGGCGGCGAGGGTAGAATTGACGCCTCATGTCATCACCGCTACGATCATGACTGAAGCGCAAAGGGTAGGATGTCCTCATTGCTCGCATTGTCTTCGTTGGTGGAGATGACGAACGTGAGTTCCTTTTCCGGCTGCGACGCAGACAGTTCCCAGTGCGACCGGCCTTCGCAATGACGATCAACACGGCCCAAGGACAGACCGCTCACAACTTGGGGCTCTCTCTTGCCTATCCTTGCGTTTCGCACTGTCAGCTGTACGCGATTGTTATCAGGGTTACTATAAATTCGAGGTTCAAGGCGCTGATCGAGTACCCAGATTTGGAAGAGGAGGATGGAATCTACACCCACAATATCGTGTACCGGCAGATATTCGACACAGAGTAGTCATTTGGGTAATGCTTCGTAACACATAGTTTTACATAAGAAGTTTATAGTTGAATAAAGCCGGAGGAAGCGGAGGCCAGCCCCATATCAACGAAAAGGCCCGCCGGAGCGCAGCGCAGGCGTCACTCACTACTGTGACCAACCACAGACCTACCGCCGCGTAGCGGCGGCGCCGGCTAGTCTTAAAACTCAACACTACTATGCTGTGCGTCCGTCCGTAACAAACATTATATTTTCGGCGAATTGAAACTTAACGCTGATTGGCTGCCGAGCGGAGCGAGGTGGCCCCCGATTGGCTAAAACGCGGCCGAGTGCAGCGAAGGCGGCTGCCGAGGCCTCTGTGCTTTGCGGGTCGAAGGGTCCGCCCCAGCCTCCCTTCACCAACTATTAGGGAGAGTTGTGCAGCGAGCCCCTTCGAGCGGAACGGGTTCGCTGACTACCGGAGCGTACTGTAGGTAGCCTTACTAACTTAACTAACAAACACTCACCGTCGCGTAGCGGCGGCACTCGGCTAGTTTTGAGACCGCAATGCCAAAAGGAGTTTGGAGTTGTGGGTCCGGATGTCAAACGTTGAGAGATGTATACTAAGATCAAGTCGTTTACAGACGACTTGCCAGGAGTGGCGCTCCAAACTCGATATAGTGCTTCCAGACGGCACTTTCGGGCGACATGCAACCGGACATATATTTGAGTTATACCCTCAATGTGCGTTTCGGACTGTACCGCATTTCGCATGTTAAGCGTCACACCCCATGTGCATAGGGATAGGGAAACCCCTAAAAATTGATGTTCCAGTCAGTAAATTATAAAATATAACGGTAAAGTTAACACATATTTTGGTGGACAGAATTTAGACAGTTGCTTCTATTAATGTTAGCGCAAAATCTTGATCGTCATCTACTGACGACCCCTCCAGCAGGGACAACCGCTCCAGATCCGATATTAGCGATGCTGCTGCATGGACATCGGGACTAGGCATGAGACCACTCGCTCGAAATCCGTTCGAAATGGTTGATTTCGAGAGTCGATCCCACGACTGATGAACCCACCCTCCAATGCACTCTCGGTTGAGAAGAGCGAGACGGAACACTTCCTCTGGACCGCGAGGTTTCTTGAGCTGCTCTTGCATATCATCTTGCCACAACTTGCGTAGATTAGCCTTGAAGGAAAGTTCCATACCACGTCGGCAAGCTGCGCGACAGCTGTGGCATGTGGTGGAACTTTCAGAAGCGTCACACTAATAGAGCTAGCGTAGGTCAACACTTTGTCCGTCCAGTGCCCACTAAAGTCATCCCACAGGAGGTGGATGGGCTCCTGTGGGGCAGGGTGACGTGCAAAGTGGTGACGTAGGAACTCGACAGACAACGTTTCGTTCCACCAGCCTATTTAAACAATTTTAAATAAAAAAACGTTAGCGAAATCAATTGTGTACCCCAATATTGTGCAACATACCTTTGCTATTGCCATATACTTTCATGGCAGTGTTGTCTTGAATCTTCTTGGCGTCCTTCCACAGCCGTACGCCAAAGCCGTGCCTCTGTGAGTTGTTTACCGCTTGCGTCGAAGTACCTTAAAAACGACAAATGGTGTGCATTTTTCACCGAGGCTATCGCCTAGCAACATGACTGTAGCTCGTTCTTTTGAAGCACCACAGCACTTGACCCAAACAGTTCTCGCGCCGCGCTTATTTATCGTTTTCTTGGCAACGTATTCAAAAATACAGCTGATAAAAACAATCAAAAACTTGGTTAGAAATTATAAACCATTTCTAAGCAAAACAATAAGTTTTTACCTGTTTGATCCGCGTTAAAAACGCGTGTTATACCAAGGTTTCGCATTGTCGCCACCACTTCTGCAGCGAAAGCGTCGGCTACAACTTGGATGTCGGCAGGGCTGATCTGGGCTTGGCGTGTTGGAGCTCGTAGACTGAAATGATGACGACGCTTAAACCCCACCGTCCACTTGTCAGAAGACATGAAAGGAGATATTCCAGCGTCGCTTGCAACCTCTCTTGCTTTCATACACAACATCTGTGTAGAAATAGGAATACCTTCGCCACGAAAGTCGTTGACCCAGGCAACGATCTCCTCCTCTACAACATTTGGCAGTACCGTACCGACTCCGACGGCCCTAACCTTTGATGGCCCCTTCTGCCTTTAGCTGCTGCAGCCTCCAGCTTGCTGCGCTCTCGCCTCCACCGCAATATTTGCGTGCGTTTTGACGCATAGAAACGCTTGTCAAGTGAGTGGTAGAACTTTTCTATTGTAGGGCGCATACCGTTTACCTCAAGCCAGTCAAGAATGACGAGCTTTTTCTCGACGGTAACCCCATGAATCCCATGAAGGTTCTTCTTCCGCCCTGCGCCTCCTTGGTGGGGTCGTCCTCGTGGAGGAGCGCGCTCCATTCAGAAATGACAGCCAATCGTTAAAAATTTCGAGTATATTTCTTAACATGCGATTGTAAGTAAAATTATGCGAGCATCTGATTGGTCTATTTCGTCATGTATCTCTCAAGATGCGGTATCGCTCAACATGCGAAATGCGGTATACGAGTTGGCGTCAATTTGGTTTATACCCACAGAAAATACTTCCAAGCTTCAAAATACTCAAGCCCAGATGGTGACAGCCAACCACGCCGACCGAATGGATCGGTTATGCATGAACATTCCGTTGAAGCTCAGACTTGTCCGACGTCGGATAACGGAAAGGACACGCAAAGAAAAATAAAGTTACAAATATTAGGATACGGCTGCGATTTTGGGAGACAAGGTGCCATGCATAAAAGCAAAAATGTCCCGAAATGGTGTAAACTGTGGGTTGCCATCTGGAGACACTTAACGGACGCTCATCGATTTCGGGCTCTGGATCGTTGGGCTCTTTGATACGCGGCTCGTCGCCGCTCCGCAGCTTGGACGTCCGGGTCGTTCGCGATCTCATCCATGGCCTCGTCGTAGCGAAGGCGGCGATTCTGCTAAACTCGCGCCTGTCGAGCGGGGGCCATTCGCTCTCATCGTTCCCATCGACTCTCTTCCGGATACGCCTGCCGGGTTCTCTTAGCAGCGGAATCACGAAAACGCCGGTTAAGCTATCGCATCGCCTCTCTCCGCACAGTGACAGTGATGTTCGAGATCGCGTTGAGGGCGTACTCGTTGTTGTGTTGGCTGGTGTTCTCTTGGACCTGGCGTCGTCTCATCGAATAGTATGTGTCTGCTTCGGCAAATGCACAAGTGATTCCGTTCCCAATGATAACCTTCGAGTGATGTGGGGTCCAATATCCAGGGTGGCGTACCCCAAGATCAAAGATGATGGAGCTTTTGACCGATCAAGGACATCCTGAGGGGTAGGGCAGGCATATTAGCGGTACATCGAATAAACGGCTCGTACTCACGGCGCAGTCACCGTTTCCTCCTCGGAAACGGTGGCGCTAGTTAGTCAGGTTATTGCGAACAGTATCTTCGAGAATTTTTAACATGTCATCCGGCAGTTGACGATAACAGACCCCAGAGTCACAACGTAATCTTCAAAAGGAAAAACGCAGATCCTTAGCTCATATGCGAAATGATTTATCCTTGATCTGGCACTCACGGTTGCATAACCGGTTTTGCAAATTATGGCGCCTTCAAAATCTGCTGTGTTCATCTCATTCAACCTTTCTTTGAATAACCATCTTGCTGCGGCTGTAACCTTCAGCCCTCCATTGGTCAGTACAAATGAGTAGTTGTAGGAGCAAGGGGCCTCGAACCAAGGCGTGAGTTCGGTTCTCTGACGTCTTCGAAGCCAAACGTGGTGACCCATTGTTGCACCTAGGGGCACAAACAAGAGTTTGCTGCCCTCAGTTCGTGGAACAATCTCCGTTAACGTTTCTGGTTCAGCTTCAGCATCACCAAGTACGGGTTGAACACGTTCGCTTCTGCAAGTGGAAGGTCCTGGTCGTTATCGCTAGAATTTCCATTGGCATTACTACCATCACCTATATCACTCGGTTTACCACCGTTATCACTCACTTCACCTTCGTCGTCGCTCGATTCACCACCACCGCAAAATTCATGCAGGTTGTTGTGCTGTTGAACAGGTTGCGCTTCTAGTAATTAAGCTACAAATGATTCCGGGGTGCTCTGCTCGTAAATAAACAGAGAGATCGTTTTGCCAGCTAGGGGGCAAGTGTTCCAGGGTCCATGTCGGTTAGTATGGGCACGCTCAGTCACAGGGGCCAGTCCCTTAATTCCGGGAGCCCGAATGTGCGACGCCAACGTTTGGTCCGCCGTGACCCGACGACCGGCGGGGACTCACAAACAAGTTGAAATCCAGTTAGTAAGGTGATCGAGGCGGCGCGCGCTTTGTGGTGGTCCTATCTATTTCATATCCTAGTCGGAGGTTCGTTTGCATCCTCAATCCATATTAAGTGTGTTCTAGGAGGTTTGTTGGTAGTCTCCCCGGAGTTTGGAGTGGATGCGCATAAGGGGCTGGTGGAGCGATTAAACATTAAAAACTAATGCCGCGTTTCACACGGGGAAGCTCTGGAGTTTGTTCATATCAACGGAGAGGCGGAATGTTGCGAGCCCAGTGTCCAGGCCGCTGCCTTGGACACATCCTTCAAGCAACATTCATCGGGTTTGGTTGTTACATCTGATCCGACACAAGCAATATTAAGTTTATTTTTCCGCTCTCCACCGGTTATCTACTATCAGAGGTTCTGTATCTAGCTCTTACTAACGTAATAGACTAATTATTTAAAGACATATAACAATTCGATTAAGTTTTGGAGTGAATCGCACGCCTTTTGGAATTGATCTGAGAAAGTCTTTTGACATAATAGGTTAATCTAATTTTACGGTTATTTTGGGTTCCAAGATCTAATAAATGTATAGGAACTATTTTAGGCTGCATTTGCGTATATAAGTATTGAAGAAAGATTGGGTAGGAGTCGCAACCCTGGAGAAACTCTGGAATAAATCCAGAGAAAAATCGAAAAACAGTAAAACGACGGAATATAAGAACTGGGGTAAGCAGAACGAGTCATTCACAGTGACAGCACATGCAGCCAACTCATTTCGTTTTCCGCCAGCTCCACCAAACTCCTCTGTCGGCCGGATCCGCCACGATGCCCAAGTACGTCCCTGGCACCTAGCCCGAGATCGACGCCTCACTGCTTTTCGCTGTCTGAAATGAAGTCCCCTAACTACGTGTGATTGGCCGCGCCGGCGCCGAAGCTCCCACACAAAAAAAATTGGAGGCATCGACGCTGTTGGAATCGTGTGCTCATTGTGCTACACAATCCTTAATTTCATCGGAAAAATAGGAAAGCGCAACACGCGGCATGTGCAGGGCCATATGTAATCTCGCCACCCCGAAGAATGTATTCGTACCGCATGGAGCAAAATCCTACCGCGTTAACATCAAGCCAAGAAGAAGCGCAAGATAGGGTCACTTCAGATCGCTGCACAACCCAAAGCGCGGCAGAGGTGGTTATGGCGACCTTGTTGGTAACCTCAATGGACTCCCTGGTACATGTGCAAGCTACGGCGACAAGACCACCAGCAAAACGTTCCATCAAAACTGTCAATATGCAGAAGGGCTCATCAGCAGAAATACTCACTGCGCGATTGGCGGAGTCCTCAATGGCTGACTTGCTGGAATCTTCATTCCCGTTCCAAGTGACATCAAATCTCCCGGATCACCCAGTTCGACTCAAGTCCGCATCTAGAAATTGGCACAGTTTAGTCAAGTCATTTTAACATCGGGTGTTTACCGGATCAGCCGCAAAAGTGGAAATACTTGGTGACATATCACAATATCGTACACCAGTAATTGAGAGAATGATGAGCGGATATATCTTCGAAAATTTGAGATATAGATTCTTCCAACGGTCTATGCTACATTTCTCGCTGCTCGATACTAACAACAAATTGAAGCTATTGTAAACCCAAGTACTTTAATTTCTCACATACGTTTCGGCGGCAGCGTGGGTGATCTGCTCGTCGGACTAAATCTTTTGTCTCGCAGTGGTTTCCGTCGCTGCCCAGACATTATAGGGTCCCGGTACGTGCTCAACTACGTAGCAGTAGTACATCAATTTCATGGTCCAACGAAGTAATTTTCCTCTGATATGTTTCTTGACCGACTCGTGCGGCGCAAAAACGTGAATGAGATTGCGATGATCGCAATACATTCGAAACGGTTTCGGCCGGAGGAGTAGGTAGTCCAGTTTGTCACACGCACTGTAATTGGAAAAGCTTCCTTTTCAATGACTGTCCAGTTTAGCTGCCTGCCGGTGCACGTGCCGCTGGTACAATGTATCAGACGGTGTTGCTGCTCGGTGGCCGGCTTCATGGGGTCAAAGTCTTTTACTTGCGTAACAATCAGGGCGTATCCGACATCGGAGGCGTCGGTGAACAAACAGGTAGTCGATTCATCATCAGGGAAATTAAGGGTGGCTGCGTTCGCCAGAACCTCTTTGACTTGGTCAAATGCTTGACGTTCGTCATCGTTGAGTTTCAATCTCGATACTTGCAGCAGCTCGGCGAGTCCGTTTGGTACTCGCGAGTGCTGCGTCCAATCTGCGTAGGAGTGGCTCAACTTGCCTGGCCAAATCAATGGTGCTCTCGCGCATCCAAATGATGGCGCAGACAAATTGCTGGAGCTCGCCGGCAGTACGACGGTATGGTACTGCTCGCAGCGAGTCGATTCTTTCTGGATCGTGGCGGATTCCTTGACCGTCAACTACTTTCCCGCACCACTTTACTTGGGTCTGGTACAAGCTGGTCTTCTTTGCGCTCAACCTCAACCCGAACTGGTTGAGGAGCGAGAACAGCTCGGCCAGCTTCACCAAGTACATGTCGATGTCAGCGGCGTACAGGAGTAAGTCGTCGATTCAGATGAGAAGGTGGTCGTAGAGCAGGCTAGCGAAGCACTGCTCCATTGTATTTTGGAAGTAGATGGCTGCGTCACTGCAACCCTGCGGAACGCGTCGGAGAGTGAAGACTTTTTCGTCAGTCATGTAGGACAGGAATTCTTGGGAGATCTCTGCTAATGGAAGTTGCCAAAAGCCTTTGAGAAAATCGAAAAGTCCAAAGTGTTTCATTCCACGTGCATGTTCCACCACTAACGATAAAATCGGCATAACTGCAGCCATCGCATCCGTCACTGAGTTTGGTCCTCGATAATCCGTGGTTTGTCTGAAATCCATGAGATCAACAGACTTCTTCACCGGCAGGGCGAGGTCACAGTCCACCATAGTCTCTGGTTTCGCGGAGACCCACAGAATCAGAGTGAGCGTCGCGTTCCGGAAGGTCCGTGAGCTCGAGGCACCAGTAGACGTGCCCTAGATTGTACCGTTGAATCACTGAGCACAAGCGTGTGTCATCTTACCCACGGTCTGCAATCATTTCCAATTGTTTGTCGACGTTGATGCCTAGCGAGTTCAACAGGTCGTTACCCACGATGAACTCGGCGTTGTCAGCGTCCACAATCCACACGTCCACTGCACCCATCGGTTCACCGGTCCTGCAGTGGTGTGAATGAGCAAATGTAGTTTGGCCTTCTTGGCAGCCGTCACCCAAGTGGAGCCGAACGCTTGGTTCCTCACAGGGAACTCCAAGTCTTCAGCTTCGACACAATGGATCCTTCGCCTTCAGTTGTTCCCAGTGTGAACGGCCGATGACCGTATGGTCTGATCCACTGTCAGGGCAGTACGGCAGCTGCAGTACCCCATTCAGTCTCACGACACGTTCAGCAGTAGGTAGCCACTCGCCTAGCCGTTTGAGGCGAGCACGCTTGGCCTGTGTGGCGTCACGTAGTTGTTTGCGTAGTTTCTCCTTCCCGGTCTCGGATTTTGCCTTGGGACAATCACGGATCCAATGCATCTCCTTGCACTTCGGACACGGAGTCGGCGGCAGCTTTCCGGAAGTCGAGGGACGCGGCGTGAAGATTGACGCCGGTTGAGGAGTCTCCGGAACAGGTGCTCCAGACGGATTGGTGCCGAACGGTCGCTTCTTGTTCACGGACCGCTCGGTCTTGGGGAGCGAGTCCTTCTTGTTCCCGGGCTGCTCCTTCTTCTTGGTCTTGAGCCGTTGATGTCGGCGTTCATGTTCCGTGGCCTTGTCCACAACCAACTCGAACAAAAAAGAAGCCTTGGGTCCGAGGCAGCAGGCTTGTGCGTGAACTTGACGCACTGCTTGATCTCTGCCTTCAGTGAAGCAGGATGCAGTGACGCCACGAGTCGCTTGCACTTCTCACGAATCCCTGCAGTGCCCGCGAAGCACTCCGTCAGTCCGTTGGAGCGCATGATCTTGCCGAAGTCGTTGAAGTAGTCCAGCACCCTCGCATCGACGTCGTCCTCGGTCATGTTCAGGCGCAGCTTGCCCTTGATAGGGGACTTGATGTCTGGAAGAGTCTTGTTCTTGAAGATCCCAGCGATGTGCTCGATCTCTGCGATGCAGAGACCTTCCGTTACGTCTACGGACGCCATGTTCAACCGCAGCTCGCAGAAAACATCTAGGAGTTCCGCCTCAAATGATTTCGCGATGGGAGTCAGCACGACGTCGTAGTTCTCGCCGGAGACGCGACAGCGAGCGCGCAGCTCGGCCTCGTACTCGCCACGCTTGATCTTCCACTTTGCGAAGGTGTCATGGGAGATGCTCGAGATCTTGGGGGCATCGGAGGAGCGAACAGTGGGACTGTCGCTGGCCCTGTCGTATTGTCGTCATGCTGCATCTTGCAGCGTTGAAGTAAAGTTGAAGTAGATCCTCTTGTGCCGCTGGTAGTGCAGGAGTAGTCTGCGACGAACAGCGGTAATTCTACTAAGAATTATTTGTAGTGTTTCCCGGGGAGGAAGTATCCGAACGATGAACACACTGCGATGCGGGGCTAGATCCCGCACGAACTGTAGCCAGTGTATTGAGTAGTAGATGGATAAATGAAGAGGGAGAGATGGTTGGGGCCCGAGTGATGCTAACCAGCTCGTGTCCACCAAGCCATGCTCTCAGAAGTACGGAGTGACGTAGGCAGAAGCCACCTGCCTGTCATCCGTGTAGAATCTTCAACATGCAGCCACGACTAGTGGAAACATGCAGAGTAAGGCACGAGTTGCCGTTACTGTGATGTAGAAGCTGACTCTATGTCCGCGGCTGGGAGCCGTCGGACACTTCCCTGTCAACCTGTGATCCTGATGGATGCACCAGAGACTGAGCTGGTGTCTTCCACGCTGGATGTCTGGTGCAGCCTGGGGTGGTGATACCAAGCTGTATGCCTGGAACCCACTACACTTCATATGCACGTAGCCGATTTCTTACGCGTTCACCCATTGTGACCGTCAAGGTTAGCTCTGCATTACAAACAGCAAAATGCTCTAACCATTTCTTATTTCTCTTTTGTCGTTCTTGTTCTCCTATCAACTTTCTTCGATATCTCCACTAAGTGTATCACTTGATGGTAAAATTTACCCCAGTAAGAGCATTTACTGTAATAGCATCTTCGCCAGTGCGGCTACCGGTACTAACAACTTCTACTAGTACAAAAACGTGACACAGTTACTTTAGTATAATTACTTGGCACGCATTATTGTGACAACCTGGAGACATGTCCGGCATACCAACAATGAGTAAGGCGTCGAAATGTACTTTCTGACAGGGCGGATGGCATTTACTCACATGGCTTTGCTTCGCAAAGGCAGTCGCTGCACTCCTGCGATAAAAAGATTATAGTTCCTGGCGAGTGCAATGCTCGATTCGCTCGTGAGCTCGGCGTTGGGCGTTGGGCCCGCCTACGCAAATACCACGCGGCCCTGCCTCGCGGGCACCCCGCTCGGGTTTGCTTTGGCTACGCGCGCTCGCACACGCTCACCTCCGTTGGTCATTTTATGTGAATTCACCCCTTCCTTCTAGTCTGTCACAATACTCAATCTCTAATTACTTTAGCAGCGTGTTGGACGGCCACGGCTAGTTTCAAAGCCAAATCTGGCTTTCGATTTTGCATTAGGCGACCTGCTATTTCTAGCATCTGAATAGCAGCAGTGGTGCCAGGTCAAAAGCTATTTTCTGCTGCCAAATTTGGGATTAGCCGCCGATAGCCGTAGTGGTGAAGATGGAGAGGGTCGAAGTGAGGAAGCGATAAACATAACAGCAAAGAAAGAGCAAAGGCGGTCGAAGAAAATACCGATTGAAACACCTCTTTTTCCCCGGTAAACCGATGGAGAAGACAAAGTAGAGCCAGTCAAGATGAGCTCGCCTGCTGCGGACACGTCTCCTGCTTCCGGTCTCTCGCCCACCGCTGTCGCTGTGCTCAAGGCTCCCCGACTAACATGGAACAATGCTCGTCTAAAAACTGTACTGCACCTCCGACTCGTAACGCACGGGGCTGGGGGCTGCGTAGGCTAGTGATTGACTCTTGCATGCATCGACAAGCTCTCCTGCAGCGTATACACCCGTAGCATGCGTAAGATAGTAAAGAGCCACGGCTAGCCGACCTCGGATGCTGAAGAGAGCGTTGGGGCCTGGCACACGGTGGACTCGTGGCCATATTTTTTCAATTCGCTTCACGAACGCGAGAAATATGGCTCGGTTGCAGCGAAGGTTGGCAGAGAACCAGCCCTCGGCGTACGCGGGCACGCGGAGGACGCGCTACCTGATTTTGGTTCGCGCTGAGAAACGACGCGTGAGCTTGGCAGACCAGCGCCGCTTGTCGCTCGAGCAGACAACTGCCACCACTAACGACGCTGCCGTCACCACCCTAGCCTTCCTTGGAGAGCCCCTCATTCGTTCTGCACCTTTTTTTAATGCAGCACAAAAATGATCATCGCTTGGTCGTTAAAACTGGCTGCGCGAAGGCTGGGATAGGGAAAGTATCAGAACATGTATAGCTCGTAGGCAAATACTTTTTAACATGTAAGTGGATTGATAGAAAGTTCTAACAGACAATAGATGTGTATTCCCGACTTGGCCTCAGTCTTGCAGCTTATTTCTAACTAGAAAGTAAAAAAACACATACTAAATCAATAATATAATACCCACCGACATCCAGGATGAGCTTAGAGCGCATCTCCTGCGCTCGTATCAACATATTTTTGGGTCCGCCAGTACCATACCGGTAGATATTGCCCACGCAATTAAACGTTTTGGGGATCCCATTTGACCACCGGTAACGCACCGGTATAGCGGTTGAATACTGCCCACGCAATTAAACGTTTTGAGGATCCCATTTGGCCACCGGTATGTACCAGTGTATCGGTACTGTCCCATGGAATTAATCCTTGTTGGTCTGGGTTATACACTTCGTTCCTATCCCAGTATAAAGCGCTTATCGCACCACACACCGACGAATCAGAACGCGTCTATCGCTTTAAAATTATCGGTTTTTTCACTTCGACCCTCTTCTAAAATCCCCTGAAATTGGTCGCAGCAGCGGCGATTTGGCCGTTTGACTCAACAAATCGAGCATGGAAATTTTGAATGCGGGTACTGCGGGATGAACAGAGATGACGGTGACGCGCACTCGACGGAGTGGCCCGAGTACGTGAGCTTTCCAGTCTCCTTGTCGGCACGGAACACGTCGATGCTGCTCGTGTCCTGGTTCGCGGCCAGCACAAAGTCCTTGTACACGAGGATGTCACGCGGTGTGGCACCGCGCGAGCCGACGATTTCCACGAGCTCGGGACGTGTGTCTGGCAGGATCTTGTAGCACGCGATGATGTCGCAGAAGCGCGTAGCCGCGTACACGAACTTGTTGCTGGACGAGATGTGCCCGTCGGAGGCCATCGGGAACGGGCCTATATAGTCCCCCAAACTCATCGAGATGTTTTGCAGTGCCTCCTTGCCGAGCTTCCCCGTTTTGGCGTCCAGCCGATACGCGCTCACGGTGTTGTCGAGCCCATTGATGACGTAGCCGACGCCGAGCGTCGACGAGAGCGCGAAGTGGCGCGGCCCCGTGCCCGGAGCACTCGCGATGAACTCCTCGTCCACCAGCTTCTTATTGGCAACGTCCAGCGTGTACTGCACCACGCGGTCGGTGCCCAAGTCGGCCGCCACGAGGCCCGTGGACGTCCACGCCGTGCTGTGGATGTGCGACGCCTTCTGGCGGCTCGGAAAAATCGCACTTGCCCCTTCTCCTTCGAAGCGGTGGTGGTCGGATACCGGAGCCAGCGAGCCGTCCTCATTGACTGGGTAGATGGAGAGGCTGCCACCGCCGTAGTTCGCGACCGACACGAAGTCTCCGTTGTAGCTGAGCGCGGGTAGGCGCCGCCGCTCGTGGCGACTGATCTGCGTCAACGCGCCGTCTTTCTCCATTTAGGCGGACACGTAGCCCGTCTCCTCTCCAGAGCGCAGCGAGTTGCTCTCGTTCACGGCGTAGAGCGTGGAGTTTGAGCCGAAGACGTAGGAAGGGTTAATGCCCGCGCCCTCGGTAATCTGCAGCAGCT
This sequence comes from Phytophthora syringae, assembly GCA_012656105.1. NCBI lineage: Eukaryota > Oomycota > Peronosporomycetes > Peronosporales > Peronosporaceae > Phytophthora > Phytophthora syringae. The sequence continues at coordinate 169,629 of JAAKBD010000084.1, forward strand.
TCAGCGCACCGTTGGCTTCGTCGAACGAGTAGGCGGCGATGCCCTTGGCGTGGCCGTCCACCGTGGCGTCCACGTGGCCTTCCTTGCGCGTGTACGTGCCTACATACAGAGTCGGCATATGAGCTAGAGTTGATGAGAGAGATCTTTGCACAAGGAGGCAAACGGGGCACCCCCTCTCCAGATTTTGAGAAGTTGATTGAATTGATTGAATTCGAAGTTTGTAACGAAGTGAAAACTTTGGATGTGCGACCCTATGGAGGTAGTACCGTAGTATGGTGTGGTGTGGTCATTGTCATTGTGAGTTGTGAGTCTTTGTGAGATGACACCCATCTCGTGTAAACCACTTCACATTAAACCACTTCACATAAAACAAAAATCACAAATCACATCACGAACGGCCCGCTCAGATCCACATGCGCGGCAATGTCGTAACTGCGCTGCATCTCCTGTCTCGGCGGTGCGCAGCACCACGACGTCCCCACGCACATCACCTGGCTCACCGGCGCACAGCACCACGACGTCCACGCACACGCAAAGCGTCCACCGGACAGAGAATCGCACCCCGGAGACAATGCCTCCTTCGGTGTCACACAGCGTTGCCATGGCTGCGCAACCACGACAATTAATGTAGAACAGACGTCAGGCAAGCGAAGCAGGAAGATGACAAACCACGAGTCAACCAGCTAGTTTGTATTCTTCAACTTCAACGTCAAGGTGGTCAACGGGCTCACCGCTGATTGGATCGCGTGTCTGGGACGGAAGCCGTGAAGTCAGCCAAAACAACACACTTAGCCAAAGCAGCTCATTTCTCATTTCGCAAGGAGCAGCGGCTGGAAAGAAGAACGCGGGATGAGACTGAAGCTGCTGCCAACGTCAAAGCGTCCACTGACCGCTGACTCCGAGTCCGATTACATATAAAAATGTACTGCCCAGGACATTTTCTATATAAAATGTGCCAGACAGGATATTTCTATTATATATGTACCACCCAGGTCATTTCTATCGTAAAAGAATGTGGTCTCTGCAAGCGCAATGTTCCTGGCTGGGAATGTGCCGATGAAAAAGCGCCTAAGAAGACGGATCACGGACTCATGTAGCCGACGACTGGGTATATAAGCGGTTCCAACTTGCATTTTGATATTCGTTAGATGGAAGGTTTTTGTGTGTTGCAGCTGCGCCACTACACTCGCGCGCTCACTTAAAGTAGGTATCGACCGAGCCGCTCGCAGAAGAATCTTTCTGCTCTCACATCCCATTTTGCGCTTGACCAGACACCCCCAACTTAAGGTACGTCTCTACTACTAGCCCCTAGTGTGATGTTGGTTGCCTCTAAACTGATGTAGCATTCCTGGTGACAGATGGGTCGATCTCTGGGCAACAAAAACTACAGCAAGCAAGAACTAGCATTGCTGCTGCCAGTTAAGGGTTCTGCCCAATAGCTCGCTGGAGTGGGCACACGCTACGAACCAGTACGCTGCAAGGAAAGAATGCTCCTGGGGGAACGGACGACACTGAGCTTGCGCCAAAAGTTTGCCCTATTGTGGTCGACGCTGCAACCCGACAACTATCCAACGCTACGAGCGATTGCTAGAAGCATCAAGGCACGGATCAATATGCGTTATGCCTCGGTGGTGGGGCAACGTCGGGCGGGGTTTGATGGATACCAGCAGAGGAGCCACGCCGGAGTCCAGCGAGGCTGCGAGGGATGGCAATCGCGTATGAGCCAGCAGGTCAATTCGGCCGACTACCGCATACCTACAACCCAGCAACGATACATTTCTGAAGACATCATGAGCCAGTCACCTTCTCAAATCGCTGACACGCAGCAATGTGTCGCAATGGCTGTCACTACTGAAGCTGTCAATGAGCCCACCAAAGTTCAACAATTATCAAATGCGGAGACGTCGCAGCACGAAGACGATGTAGTTTTCGTGCCTCAGAACCACAGTTCTGCTAATAGTGCCTTACGACCTTCACTGATAGAGCTGTACCACGAAATTATTCAGCTTGCGGTAAAAGCGGAGCTAGATACTGACCGCAAAGAGGTGGAGAGAGAGAAACGCGAAAGAGAAGAGCGTCAAGGCCGTCTTGAACGTCAGCAGAAGATAATGTATTTGATCGCTGCTTTGGTCAAGTCGAAGCCGTCTTAACCATGATAATAACAGATTGTATATTCTTGAAACTGCGCGACTTAGGGATACTACCATGTATATCTACTGCACAGCTACCAGAAATCATAAATTGTACAATATTAGTAGTAGCTGCTCATTGACAAAGACTTCTTGGTGCTTTTCAAACAAACTGTCCAAACAAATTTTAAGATTTTTAAATCAAATTTCAATTTTCAATTTTCAAACTCAAACTTCGAGCACCCCGGCCCCCTGTCGGTACGCAATTACCCCTAAATATGAGAAGAAGGAGGAGAGACTCGATAAAGCTCAGGCTGGCGCTACTGTCATTGCCAATGACTCATTATACATGCACAAACAAGGCAAGTTGAAGTGGATGAGTCATCATTTCGAACAGAAAAAAATGTATTGAAAGGCAAGAACAGGTACAGATGCAAAGCTCAGTAACTCATCTTCTGCGGGGCCGAGCACCACGGGCAGTTGCCGAACTGCTTGACCCACTTGTTCCACGTCTCGCGGTCGGCGATGACTTTGCAGGTGGCGCAGTGCACGGTCGTCTTAGCAGCCACTGGGAAGCCTGTGATGATACACGACTCTGAAGCGGTCTTGCACTCGGGGCACTGCAGCGCCGCCTCGTAGATGCTGGCCTTGCAGTTCAGGCAAGCACACTCCGGTAGCTTCTCGGCCACCTGCTGGTCCATGGAGATCGTAAGCACCCAGTCCCGGATCTCCTCACGAGCGCTCTCCTCAGCCACGTAGTGCGCGTCTGGCAGCACGAAGTCCTCCGGTGACGGGATGTCGGAGCCGATGAAGTCGGTGTTGTCCAGGTTGCTGGCGTCGCCATCGTCAATTGCCTCGCAGAGATCGAGATAGCGGTTAAAGTACACAAACGCAGCGCTCAACCACTTCTTCTTCCTCGAAGCGGCTCCAGCGAGGTAAAACATCTTGTCTGCAGGTAACACGGCCACGAATCGCAGCAACGACATGCTGATTTTGGCCACGAGGTCGTCCAGTCCAACACTCGCTGCTTGGTGTTTAACAGCGAAGAAGTGCGAGACTAGCAGCCACTGCTCCATCTTTTGAACTCTGGAGCTTGGGAAGTCCTTGCCATTGGCACGCAGATCCTTCACAAGCTTCCGCAAACACTTGACAAGCTCTGGTAACGTCGCTTGGTGCTCCGCATTTTCTTCAATATCGTGAGCGCACCCGAGAGTTTTCTGGACAAGTTTCTCCGTCATGTCTAGCGCGTCCGCGTCAAGCGGGATACCGTAGTCCGAAATGGTCTTGATCGCAGTGTCCATCTCATCGTGCTCGCACAGCCGAGAGCAGCGTAGTACCAAGTACTTGGCCAGTGACCCAGGACCATGTTTCGCTGCTGAAGACAGCACTTTGTCCCATTCACCGCGCTGCATCCACGTGTCAAGGGCACTCGTGCCGCGTCCACCATCGTCGCCTTCGCTTCCACCCGAGACTTTCGACTCCGAGGCATGCGGAACCTTGGCTTCTGCCGAGGGAGTGTACGAGCTGCCAGTCATTTTCGCTTCTGCAGGGTGGTGAGCAGTAGACCCAAAGGCGCTCGCTTGCTGTGCGCGTTCAAGACGAGGAGTAGCTCTGGAGCATGTTGTTCACAGAGTTTCTGTGCTGCAGCCCAGTTGTTCACGCGCAAGTAGCAGTCCAGCGCTTCGTTCATCTTGTCAATAGACTGGAAATGCGCCGCTGCAGAGTCGAAGCGTGACATGCCTAGCAAGCGCGACGCCACTTCCTCCACGATGGACTTGTAACGACTCGGATCATGCTTGCCACACAGCTCGATAGCATTCGCCCACAGTTCTTCCAGCTCTCCAAGGTCGATGATCTGGTCAATTGAGATCGACAGGTACGCGTCAATGGCTTGGACATACTGCTGGGAGGCCACCCACATCTCACAGGCCTCCATAAGCTCCTCTTTCTTCTTGGGGCCACCAGAGAAGATGGCGCGTTGGTGAGCCATGTTGACTTCCATGAGCTTGTGCGGGAGGTGGCGCTTGGCAATTCGTACAGCGTCGACCCACATCGCTGCTTCCAAATACGCAGCAAGTGCCAGCTCTGGTTTACCGGCGCTAAGGAAGAACCCTTCAGCACGCTGATGCTCCTTACGCTCAATCCAGAGTCTTGCTTGAGCAATGAAGACGTCTGCTACGGACGCCGGGTCGGCGCTTTCAGCGACACGCATAGCATTTTGCCAGTCCTGCTGGTGCACATACATATCCAGAGCTTCTCGGGGTTTACCAGCCTTAATGAATTCCTCTTCTGCTTCCTTGAAACGCTCCTCGTCCTCTAAGAACAAAGCATGTTTGAGGTGAACTTCTGGCAACTTTTTGCTAGCACAGTTGCGTGCAAGCTCGAAGGCGTGTTCAAATGCACCACTTTCAATAGCGTAGTCGATCGCTGGCTCGATAAGTCCAAGACGAGTGAGCAGTTTGGCTCCTTGTTCGCCTCCCAGATCCATCGCCCACGCGTAAGCCACACGCTTGGAGGCGTTGATACCGCCGTGGAACTTGGCCACACGGATCGCTTCATCCCACATATCGTTGGTGCGGTACATATTGACTGCCGCTTGCCACTCTCCAGCCTCCGCAAAGTGATGTTCTGCCTCCTTGTAGTTCCCTTCATGTTCAAGCTGCTGAGCCAGATACATGTGGGTATCTTTGAGGAGATCCTTCCGGTACTTGGTGACAAGGCGAATCATTTGTTCGTAGTTCTTGTGGTTCTTGTACATGTTAATGGCGAGGTCTGGCTCGTTCACTGTCAGGAAGAGCTTCTCGGCTTCTTTCAGCTTACCAGCACGTTCCATACGATGAGCTTGCTCCACATAAAGTCTCTCCGTTTCGTTCTTGTCCAAATGGTTAAGCGCCACTTGGTACGCTGCGTCCCATTTGTTGGCCCGGGTGTACATTTCAACAGCATCTCGAGCAGCGTCGGCCTTGATAAAGCAGCGCTCCGCTTGCTCCAAATTGCCTGCTTCCTGGTAATGACGTGCAAGCCGCCGATAATAAGGCAGAGACACATCGTCCTCCAGATTCTCCACAAGCTGGCTGGCCTTAGCCCACTGCCGAGAATTAAGCGCGGCTTCAACTGCCTTGGTAGGCACGTTTCCTTCAATGTAATGGTTGATAGCCATGTCCATTTGCTTTTGAGAAACCAGGTAGTCACCCCAAGCCTCCTCGAGACGCAGCACCTTATCCGGGAAGTGCTTGCGTGAGAGTTCAACAGCCTTTCGGAAGGCATTGGCTTTAATGAATGCAGCGAGCGCTCGGCTCTCCTGCTCCATCTTCTCAAACTGATCACCAGCCTTCTCGAACATCCCAGCCGAGTACAAGGCGTCCGCAACGGTCTCCAGAAGCTGTTTGTGGTCTCGACCGAGGTTTCGTTGATTCAATAGCTGCGCGGCCTTCGCTGGTAGACCACCCTTCAAGTACAGACTCACTGCACTTGCGAAGTCGCCGTCCTTGACCTTCACTGCGGCAGCCTTCTCTTCCTGCCGAGATTCCACTAGGTAGTCGTAGTAGCTTCTCTTCATCTGCTCACAGCCAGCATGATTCCTCGCCTCTGCTACACGAATGGAGTCTTCCCATTTATGCAAGTGCTGGTACATCTCAATTGCCTCGTCCACTTGACCCTGCGCGAGCAGCAAATGCTCGGCACTTCGATAGTCGTTTTTGAGGACAGCAAGTTTGGCACGCACTTTCCAGTGAGCAAGACCGTTAAGCCGGTCTTTCTCCTGCCAGTCCAGTTTGTTCAGCTTTCGCAAGTACCTGGAGCGAGCGACGTCACCTAAAGCTGCAGCGCAACGTTCGGCAATGCGGTGGTCGTTCTGCGTCAACGCTTCCTGGCTCAGTTGACTCCACATCGCTTCAGTCTCCGGTGTAAGCTCGAGAGGTTCCAGAATGGACATGGCGTTCACAAGGTTCCCGTCATCCACCGCGGCACCGAACGCAATGAGTGATTCATCCAGCTGATATGACGCAGTGTTCATGCCTTCGTCCACAATCACTTCAGTGCGTCCATTGCCGCGCTCGATCTGCTCCACGTCACCTTTGATCTGGTAGATCGTAGCCTTGTCTGGTGAGCGGATGTTGTACCAGACTGACAGGTTTCCACGATTCTGTGCTACAACCACGTCCGATTCGGGCACCCACTGCACGTAGTTGCAGTAGTTGAGCAGAGTGCTTCGCTTCTGAGTATCGAGATCGAAGAGGTGAAGCTGCCGTCTCTTGTCGCGGAACAAGAGCAAATTTCCGCGCGCGTTAAGCTCCAGCCAGTCTACACGACAGTCGTGGTTTACTGTGGAAGCAGCACGAGCGTGGAGATCCGTGATGCAGATCGTCTGCAAATCCAGCAGGTACGCGACTTTCTTGTTCTCCGGAGCTGGGATCGGATCGCCACCATCCTGCGGCATGGGAAGTGGCGGCCGCTCGTTAATACGCACGCTGAGTAGATGCGTATTGAGGTGTTCCGTCCTCACAGACCCCAACAGCTCGTTTTGGCCATACTCGATCAGGGAGAGTTCACCCGCCTGATACACGATGCAGACGCTCTCATTGTCCAGCATGTACTTCTCGGAGCCTGTAGACTGCCATTGCACCTCACTAATTTGTGAAGTGTCGAGGTCTCCGACAAGAAGCGTGTTGGTCGTGTTCCCCACGAGGAACCGGTCTTGGAACACGTTGAGTTTTGTGATTTCGCAGCCAAACGCGGAGCGCACTACAACTCGAGCTCCATTTGCGAGTCGCTTGACGATCACTTGACTCAACGACACATACGTGAACTCGAACTTGCCCTTGTATCGATAGCGGCGCACGCATGCATCGTACAAGTCCAAAGCTCCACACACAGAGCCCACAGCTAGGCGGCTGCCGTCGCTTTTCCACGCAAGAGCAGTGACCGAATAGAGATTCGGGATACTCTTCGTCCCCACGAGCTCCCACGACTCGGTTTTGGGCTGGAAGTTGAAGGTGTAGAAGGAGTCAAAGTTGCCCACGACGACAGATTCCCCTGTCGGGTTCACCACGCTGCAAGTAAACTCGCCGCACTTCTCTTCCCCGGAGTAGTCAAACGTGCGCAGTTGACCCCCATCCTTGTCATAGAACGTGACACGACGGTCGTTTCCAGCAGCTACGATGCTTTCACCCCACGAAAGCGCGTAGGGCACGCACGAGTGCACCACAAGCTTCGCGTGCGTTGGGCCGCCGCTCACATCGTCGAAGATGAAGCGATAAATGGCACCATCATAGTGCGCGGACAGGATCGCCGTGCCCTCCGGATTGCTACACACCCGGGACACGTAGGACCCGGACGCGTAGAGCGTGGCTGGTTTGTTGCTGCGCAACTGGCCGATCTTGACTTTGCCGTCCGAGAGGCCGAAGATGATCTCGTTCGGGTGCGTGCTTGGCCACGTGAGAGCTGTGATGGAGCAGGTCTGCGCGAACTTGTTGCAGATGCTCTTCTTGTCGCCCCACTCGAGTCCGATCTTGTACACGAAGACGATGTTGTCGCTCTGCGCGACTGCGAGCTTGGAAGAGTCCGGCGAGAACTCAAGAGCACGAACAATGTAATTCTTGTCGCCCTGTCAGAAAATACACACAGAGTGAGTCCCGCACCACAGCAGAGTCACAAAACACACATTCGCATCACCTTATCGGCCGGCTTGGTCGAGAACTTGTCCTTGCGCTCGCCAGTCTGTGCGTCGAACAAGTGCACGACACGGTCCACAGTTACCACCGCGAGTCGCCGGTTATTGGGCGAGAAGCAAATAGCCGTGACCTTGCTCATGCCCTCGGTCGCCTGCAACAGCGACGTCAGGTGGCGCAACTGCATGCTTGCTGTCCACGCCTCAAATTCGAAAGTGCCTCTTCAGTTGCGATCTTGAAGCGACGCAAAACCCAATGTAGCCATTTGGTACATGCTTCATTGTTATGGTCTTTCGACGCCCAAATTTTAGCGCTTTGTGTTCCCGCGAGAAATAGGTGATCAGATTTAATTTGATCATCCGCCAGACTGACCGCCAGATCTGGCGGTCGATTTGGTTCCACACAGATTAAAGCAAGATTTTTGTGTGAATCAAAATTTGATCCCACAAAAATCGCTCTAAACATTTTTTTACGGTGAGGAAAATCGTTGCAATTTGATCACGGACACATCCAGTTCGCCAGAATATGGATAGCGTCACCATTGGGGATGCTGCACTACCTGCTGGTACCTGTGCCTACCTCAGCCATGTACCGGTTACGGTTACTTCCTCCATAGCCCGTGTGATTGGTTATGGCATGCCTATTGCATCGTGATACGCTATAGCGTACGACCATGCAATAGCCTTCCCAATAACAGATTAGCCCGTGTAGCACGTTGTCGCTGGCTACGTCGAGTCCAGCTCGAGATAGGAACAAGGAAACAGCAAAGTATCCAGATCTCCACAAGACATTTAAGTCGTATTGGGCAACATGCGACCAGATTCCAGACACCAATCTCCTCTCTGCTGCATTGTAGTCCAAAGCTTCGCATAATTGCCGATTCGATGCAGGCAGAAACGAGCAACATGATCTCACTTCGTTTTATTCGGCGCCTCCACCAGTACATTCGATTTAAGTTCGCTAAGGAGAGGAAATACAACACCAGTACAAGAAGATGAGGTGCTTAGTACAAAGCTTCTACCGTGTCCAGGAAGTCTCCCGTTTAGACGACAATGACTCCCAACGGAAACGACGCGGTTGCTTTGAGGTAAATCGAGGAACCCAGCAACTCGCGAGCTTTGCGAGTTGCTGGGTATGGTGAGCTGTTCGTAAGAACCCCCCGCACTTCATCGTGATGGTGTATGACACGCTCGGATGGATGGAAAAGTTCGTTGAGAAGCACCGAAAACGAAGGGGGCGAGGTTGTACACACATGAGCTCATTTGTGAATGTTCATATCACTATCAACGTGACTTCACAAAGAGATGTTTTCTTGCGGATCATGGACTATCCCGGAGTCATAAACTACGTGGGTACCGAGCTACCGGTCGGATGCAGCCCTGCAGGTGGACACAGAATCGCGACGTCATTTTTCGCACACTATTCAAGCTTAATGGGATGGAGACTGCAATCCGTGATTCGTATACCTAATCACTACAAATGAGTACGCAGCTTCGGTGCTGCTTTGTCGTCAGGCAACGACCCGCGCGGACGCAAAATCGGCTCCAACGCTGACACCGCCGTGAGTCCATAAGCGCCTGACAAGGTCGCTTCGCCTTGGAGCTTGATAAACTCCATAGTGGATACGAGTCCATTATTCTGATTGATGTCGACCCTGGTGTGCGGATATTCCTGTGTACTGCGGTGTGTGTTGTCGAACTCTCGAGCTAACAATTGCGCTGGCAGATAACTGACACCGCACGCGCGACAGGAACGGCGAGAAAAGTGCAGGTTGGAGAGAAAGCGTCAAGGACAACGTATTGTTGAGATCAACACGCGGGGGTATTATCATCTGGCCAAGCTAGACAAATAGCGCAACTGGAATAAACGGCTTAGGTATCGAGAAACCACGGTACACCGTCGTGATTTCAGCGATACCGTTGTTCAAGACCTCCAGCGTTGACCTGTACGTGGATCGGATAAAGTATTTCCCCCAAGTTGTTGGGGGGATACTAAAGAGGAAAAAATGTTTTGAAGGGGGCAAACCGTCTTGTGCTGTGAGAGCAGTCGTTGCAAGGACCGAGATGTCAGCGCCACAAAAAAGCATTCTGGAGCTTTTGAAGTGGGAAGGCTAGCAGCATTCGAGCAGTGACGGGGCGAAGTAGGGCGATCGCGCAGTCACAGGATTGCCCGTACGATTCCTGATTAACCAGACGTGCCAACGCGGCGGTGGATTATGCAGAGCAGTTGCTCTGGAAGAAGTGACCCTGGAAGCATTGAGCTGGACTTGAAAATTTGTTTGGGAAATTGCAATTTGGTCAGGCGGACATTTTGCAATTTGGTCAGGTCATTGTAATTTGGTCAGGTGGTATTTGCAATTTGGTCAGGTCATTTGCAATTCGAACCAGGCAAATTGCAAATGCCCAACTGATCAAATCGCAATTTCCGGTACCACTTCGTTTAGCTATTACCTCGCTTTAGTGCCCATTTATTTGACTGGCTGAGTCATTGAGACCATTGACATGGAACTGGAACAGGCTCGACGGGAGGCGGCGCTGCACGCGCGTCGCCGCGAGGAGCTGGACGCGCTCAAGCAGCAGCGCATAGAACGTGCCAAGACCTCGACCACCGCCAGCTTCAGTGGCAAGCAGAAGAAGCAGCAGCTGCGCGCTCGCAAGCAGCGATTGGCCACTCGGAGGGACGAGGAAGCGGCTCTGGACCTGAAAAGCGCGCAATACGAAGAGTTTTACGCCGAAAAACCGTCGGCAATTGAGGAACAAGACGAGGATGAAGAGGTCGAAGCTTTCCGCATTGAGCCGGACTTTTTCGCGCGAAACAACGACCTGGACAACGACCTCAGCTCCAGACTGAAGCTCACGGTGGCGCTGGGCAAGAACAACAAGGACGCAGTGGGCAAGGAGCTCTCGAGCTTCTTTGTGAAGGAAACCAAGGAGCAGATCCAGATGAGACTCATGGAGGGCCAACGCCCGTTGGACTTGGCCAAGCGAGAGACGCCGTTGCTGGCTTCGGTGAGTGAACGCGACCCGATTCTCGACCACCCCAAGCGGCCGAAGTGGACGTACAGCATGACCAAGGAGAAAGGTTCGCACCACAGTAGTGTAGTAGTATTGTGATGCTTGTCTGACTAGGATGGCGTGTTTTGCTGTAGTGGACAACAACGAGAGTCTCATGTTTGACCAGTGGCTGACCAAGATCCACGACAAGTACGACAACGAGCACTTGAACCACTTTGAGCACAACTTGGAGGTCTGGCGGGAGCTGTGGCGTGTTACGGAGCGCGCCACGCACGTTGTAATAGTGGCGGATGTGCGCAACCCGTTACTGCACATTCCTGCGTCGGTGTACGACCTCGTGACAAAGATTCTCAAGAAACCGATGGTTGTGGTGCTCAACAAGGTGGATCTCATCCCGACCACCGTGGTTCAGCTTTGGAAGCGCTATTTGGCCGCAAGATTCCCCCTAGCTCAGCTCGTCTGCTTCTCGTCTCGCTCCAACGCTGTGCACGGTGATGACGACGTCAGCACTCGCCGTCGAGTGCTCAGGTGATACTTTGATTGTTATTGTAGCCAGGTCTGGGAGGACCTCTCTAACGTGTTATTTACCATTGTGCAGCAAGAAGCTGGAGGTCGGAGACAGTTCTGCGATCCAAGGCGCGGTGGACATTCTCGTTTCATGTGGCATTGACTCGGCTGAAGCCCAGCAACTTGCCGAAGAGCTGAATGCAAACTTGCCCGATTACGAAACTTTCCAAGAGCAATTTGACGCTGTGCAAGAGAAGAAGAAGGCGGGCGGCAAGCGACGTAGCAAGCGCAAACAGAAGAGTCGTGCTGGTCCCCGAAGCGGAGTGGCTGGGGCCGAAGGCCCTGCATTTCACGAGTGTCAGCACTGCGGTTGCGACACTGCCGTTATCGCTTGCATGTCATGCGCTACTGGTGGTCGACCAAGCAAAGCCGATGCTAATGTCAAGGACGAAGCCGATGCAATTGCCCGAGGCTACTTGCTGTGCTCTCGGTGCGACACCGAGGAGCATGCCGAGCTTAAGGGCCATTTCCAGGTCCCCTTGCAATCGGCACTGGCTGCAGCATCAACGGACCCCACTGTACCTGGCAGCGCTGGAGCCATCGGTCAGGCTAACACACCGAATGTGACCATAGGACTTATTGGTCATCCCAACGTGGGCAAGTCCAGCGTGCTGAATGCTTTGGCGGGCAAGAAGATTGTTAGCGTCTCGCACACTCCCGGACACACGAAGAGGCTTCAGACGATCATGATTGCGCCTGAAATCTGCATTTGTGACTGTCCTGGCCTCGTGTTCCCGTTTGCTGGCGTGCCGAAGTATCTGCAGGAGCTCAGTGGACTGTACCCGTACTCACAGGTACAGAACATTTGATGGACTTGGATCCGTAGCTCTATTTACTCACTGCTCTTGTCTGATGCTGCTAGATTCGGGAGCCGTACTCTGCAGTACGTTTCCTATCGGAGCACGTGATACTGGAAAAAGTTTTGGATCTGAAGCCTCGCACACAGCTCTTTGACGGTCTAGAAGAAGAACTGGTACGTTGTTATCGATGCTGTGTTTGCAACTGTTACTCTAGCTAACATATCTGCACTCTCGACAGGAATGGACGCCGTGGACGCTGTGCGAAGCATACGCTGAGAAGCGTGGTTACCGCACTGACCGCCGTGGTAGACCGGATCACCAGCGCGCTGGATCGGAGTTGGTGCGCGACACGGTGGATGGAATTCTGCCGCTCTTCTTCCTTCCTCCGGACTATACTGGCAAGGACATCACGCCGGCCAGCATTGCAAAGTACTGCGAAGAGGAAGACGCTTTGCCCAAGGCTGGTGATGACGGAGACGCCGATGCTGATGAGGAGGGGCAAGAAGAAAGCTCAGATGAAGAGCTGGAAGACGATTCCTCGACGAAAAGACCGACTCAGCAGTCAGGGCCGGTCAACGCATTCAGTCTCTTGGACTCGGACTCAAGCGACGAAGACAGCGATGAGGATTAAGCACTTCCAACGAAATAGACGATTTTTGCGCAGGGTATCTTCCGTCTATTCATCTATTCCAATAGGCAACACCTCGTTACCTTCGTGCACGTTTTGCTAACATTACTTGGTGATATAGTACAGCTTCGCCCGTTCGACGTCTTCAACGGGGCATTCCTCAAGCTCGGCCGCAGCCTCCGCAATATCCTCAGCAGGTAACTTAACCTCCTCGAACTTGAGCCCGGAGTCAACAATCTGCTTCTCCACAAGAGTGTGATCCACATCAGCGCGAGGAATGTGGCACAGTACAAAAGCTCGCTCAACGCCGTCCTCCGCCTTCAGCACATGCGTCACGGTGGCAAACAGCAGCGGCAATAGCTCGCTCTTGTAGAGCACATCTCCAGCCAGCACAACATCAACATCCGTAAATGCTTCCGGAGTCTCCTCCAACAGCGTCTGCGCCGAAGGTTCGTCACCCCAAAACAGCGAGCGTGCCGTCACCACCTTCTCCGCCTCGTTCACCTGCACGTTCTTGGCCAGCAGCGTCACCACTTCTTCATCCCCGTCAGTAGCCAGACACTTTGTAGCTCCAAGCTTAGCGGACACGATGCTGCAGATGCCAGTGCCAGCACCAAGTTCCAGCACGCGTTTGCCTCGCACAAGTTCCGGATGACGCCATAAATACTGCAACAGCAGCAACAGCAAGTTAATTAAATAGTTGCCAATAGCCAGTAATGAATTGCAGAGCTTTTGTACCCGAGAGAGGAAGTGCGAGCCGGTCCAGAGGCGCGTGCCCGAGATCTCCGTCACGTTGGCGTCCATCTCGGCCAGCATGAAGAGCGACGCAGCCACCGGCAGCTCCTCCATCTGGAACACCTGCACCTCCAGGTCGCCCACGACCACGCGCTTGGTCTCGTACTCCACACACGCTCTCCAATCAGCCTCGTCCGACGACGACGACGCAGCGCGGTCGCGCGGAGCTGACTTGTCCGTCATGATGCTCTTTAGCCACTCAAAAACTAAAATGTAGCCATTTGTGGTTCAACGTTAGCTCTAAATGTAGCCATCTAAAAGGCAACTTTTGGGGGAAACTGTTGCGATTTGTACTGATCTACACTATGGCACGTACAGTTGGTGTGAGACTATATCCGTGGTGGACAGATTCCGATACAATTTTGGGTCCACCAAAAAGCCATGATAGACTGGTCTATTTGAGGAAAGCGATACATCAAAGAAAGAGGAAGCCTAGCTCTGTTTCACAGTGCACTGCTTGTTTTTTGCATTAAGTGGAGCAGAGATATCGAGGCCCGAAGACACCGCCTTTTCGACCTCCAGGCCCGTCAGATTTTGATACACTATAAATAGCCGGTACAAAGCCCGTTAAATCAGGTTCCAGGGCACCAAATTCGGGAATCGGCCGAACTCAGTGGTGTTTCTCTTCCACTTGAGCGCGTCATTTGCTTTAGCGATCAGCTCTGTTTAAAGTCGGTGATAAAGCTATCGAATGGTGTGCATCTTGCTTGCAGAAAGGAATAACTCATTGAGAACCCGACCAAACGTGCTCGAGCCGCCTCGATTTTTCCTCAACGAAAAGAGAAATGCAGCGTCAGATGATAATGCTATACTAACGGGCTGCAATCGAGGCCGTAGTTTCAAAGCAGTCCTCCTGGTGAGCCCCAGAGGCCAATTTGGCTTCAGGAATAGCAAAATTGAACGCTGTGCGTCAGGAGAAGCGAAGCTAATCTGATAAAATGAGTCAGTACCGATATAATATAGGGTTCTTGAGTCAGAGGATAGATCACTGTCTTTTCATTATCATAAGCGCTTGCCGCTTCATGGTACGGCACTCTACCAGACGTGACTGCAACTACAACGGCTGGCCGACGTCCAAATTCACTCAATTGTTTCAATATGTTTCCTGTTATTAATACAGTCAAAATAAGTTGTCATCTCTATCGTTGTCATGCTTCCAACTCCGCAACAAAACGCCCCCAGAGACCTTTAGCACCTCCACAATCTCCAGAACAAACGACAGCTAGCCACGAGCTCGGGATCAAGTGAAGGTCCGAGCCAACGCCTCAGCAGAACCCCGTTCACGCCGATCCAGAGCTCTCAATCCAACAAACGCGCATCAGCTGTAATGGATCCGTGTCTATCGCGGCCGCTAACTTGGAGGTCCGACCCAAGTCGTCGTTGTATTCCTCTAGCCCTCAATCAGTTCGTACTCGTCGGCGATTGGTTCGACTCCAGTCGCACATACCAGCCAGACACGCTCCACACTTCGACAATATACCTGGACGTACTCTTGGGACTGCCGACATTGTCACCTTCATCGCTGTCCCATTCCTGCTCGAAACAGAACGCATGGCTGGCTGCCTCTAAGGCTTCGTCCGTGGCATCTTCTTTTCCAAATGCTGGAAGATCGATGGGAAGATCGAAAAGTGGCCTTCCCTTATTGGATATAATTATTTTTTGTGCCGTTGTGATTCGCTAAAATTGCATCTGTATCAGAATGCGGCGTGGTATCGCCTTGTCCACCACGGATAGTGTATGAGAAGGGTATGAGAAGAGAAAGAAGGACTGGAGCAGAAGGCTCAGTCGAGAACTTGCAGAAAGAGAGGAATATACCCCGTGCCAAAAGGTGGCGTTTTGCCGCCCAGTGTCTGTGTCGACTAACATCGATTGCTTCCTACTCTGCCTACACCTGTGCTAGCGTACCCAGATCGCAACAGAAACTAACAAGGGCCAGCGGGCTCTCCTTAAAAAGCACATGTTATTCAAAAACAGGACGGCTAGTGAAGTCAAATACCCATTTTAAATGCTTAAAAGTTTGAAGATAAATAAAAATAGACCGAGTTGCTGAAAAAAACGACCCCCACCATTTCTCCTCTGGCGACGAAGAGAATAATGGAGTCGAATGCTCTGCAGATAGCAAGAGGTTCGACGACACAATGGTGTAGCCCCATGGAGGAAACACAGGGCGCTGAAGCTGCTGCATGCGCGGCGATGGAGACTTTTCTGAATGTGTCGAATGCCTATTCCCGTCGATTGGTCGATCTCGGGTCTATTTGCTGAATGCGCTGAATCCATATTTCCGTCTATTGACAGCCTCGAGGTCTGTTGTCGAGGTCGCATCTTATCAATCAACACTTCCAGCGATAAGCTATTGAGAACGCCCTCTTCATCGCGAACGGCATCGAGAGCGCAGCTTTTCATCGACTTCACTAGCCGTCCTGTTTTTGAATAACATGTGCTTTTTACGTTATATAGTTTCCCCAACTTTTGGTGTTGAAGACGAATGTTTGTTGTTTGCTAGTGATACTGACTTTGTAGTTGTGAGGAAGAGCTACATGTACCAAGTATGCCGTCACTGTCTGCCAACCCTAAGACTTGTCATTGGTGATCGTCTCAAGCAGCAAGTGCTGGAGCGCGAGGAAAACTCCGTGGGCGGGCGGCGACTGAGCACTCCCATCTCCATCTCGCCACGTTGCTCGTCGAACTCGTTGGCTTTAAACGCATAGGGGATACCAGCTCTCTCGCACGCGGACTGCACTGCAAGTTCCAGTCTTGAAGGCTCCTGGAAACATCCGTCGCGGGCCATGAAGCTGCCCATCCAGAACAACGTCTTGCCTCGCGAGGCTGCAAGCTTCAAGAAGAGCGTGCAGATCTTGAGCGTCGTCACGCACTCTTCTCGGATACCGAGTGTGCGAAGAACCTTCGCGTCCCGCTCGGCATCTAACGTGGCAATGTACTGCAGCGCTGCGGGCGAGAACGCTTCGCGACACTGCGGGTACTCGAGCCAGTCGAAGCGTGCTTCGGATAGGTGAAACCAGCTAGGGAGGATGCAGCCGTGGTCGATCGGTACCATGGTGTAAGGTTTCTTTTCGCCGATGAGAAGAATGTTTCCAGGGTGACGATCCGTGTTGAACACCCGCACATCCAGCAACGCAATCCGGTGCACTTGGTCCACTGGCACGAACTCGCGCGCTATTTCCAGGTCATGCGGCATGCCGAAGCTCTCCATGCTGCCAATGTTGCTAGCCATGAACCGCTGCACTGCTCCCTGCTTAACTCGACCCACGCTAGAGAGACGCAGCCGAGCAACAGCCGTCGGCGGTACTCCACTGAATCCGTTGCTGCGTGAATCGAGCACATAGGCTGCCTCCTCTCGAACTGCTCCTCGCCAGCCATCAGTCCTTCACGCACGAACTTTTCCTCTTCGGCAGGCTTGAAAAGTGCAAGTTTCTGACCGCTGGATCGAGACTGAAAAGCATACACACCACCTCCCCTTCGCTCACAGGATCAGTGATACCATCGGCCGTGGAGCTCAACTCGGCTACATCCCAGAGCATATTGCGGCGAATTCCAGTCCCTGAGCTCATACGCCTTAGTCTCAGCTTGGCGATGAAGCCGTCTTTGCCTTGTCGAGCCAGCTCATGAACGTCGACATACACGTCGTCGGCGACACTGTGGTGGTTAGCACTACCGCTAGAACCCGACTGCGGCTGCGATCGATGAAGCAGCTTGAACACTGCAATGTTCTTCTCGCCAATCTGGCATCCTAGCTGCAGTTCTTGAGCCACGGTTTGTACCATCGTCTTCTCCTCGTCGCTGAAATACTCTGGAAACATGGTGATCTGGAGGTCTCCATTGCCGCAGAACTCGCGAAGCTCTTGGTAGAGCGACGCTCGCTTGACGATAGTCAAAGGTGGTTCATGTACTGGGAGTGTCGCCTTCAATGGCGATGCTGACGTTGTTGGATGGACAGCAGCAGCACGAAGCCCGGAAAGTGCGAGTTTTTTCACAGAACTGCTGAGGTCGTGGAGGTGGTTCTTGTCCTCCTCCGTTGACGTCTTGCAGCAGCCTCTTCTGCTCTCCTCGTCCTGCGACGGATGTTCCTGGTTGGCATCTACCGTAACTTGGCTGTACTGCGGTTCGTTCTGATTGCTACTAGCTCTACGACTCGTCTCTACAGCTGCAACGCGAGCGTTCTTCTTGAGGATCGCTGGGCTGTTCGAGGGCCACAGCAGCGCCTGGCGCCAGATTGAGCGCTGGTGATCAGCCCTCGGACTCATCTGCTTGCGAGTGACGAGGTGTAGCAGGTGGCGGGACAACTTGTTGGGCGCTGTGATGTGGCTCGAGTCTTCGCTGCGACGCGCTGCGATGGCCACCATGGCCCAGGCGCCTGCTCACTCACCCCCGCGACAAATTCCTTCTTCACCTTCGGCGCGACTCCGAAACGGTTCGAAACGACCCAAAAACACACTCGGCTCGATGAGGAAGACGGCTACAAGTCCAGCTCCGGAATGGGTCTGCGCGCCACGCTGCAAGTTCGGAAGTGGCGAACGAAAAGACCCACGCGGGCGGAAACGCGTTAAACTAAATATATCGGATACCCTACCAGGTTATACCAGGTTTTGGTTTTGGTTTTGGTTTGCACATGTTGAAGTGCGTTGGACCAGTCGCTTCTCACTGGTCGAAACTCCTGCCGTCGATTTTCAACGAAACCAGGAGCACAGCAGCTATTACAGAGAGTTGTTGTGCAGTGCTCTATACTCAAAGAGGCCACTGAAAAGTTCGTCAATGGAATGCCTCGAAGACAGTGTGGGGTCGCCGCACCACGGCCAGCGACGTCCTCTACGATCTCATGACATTCTCAAACCGCAGGGTAACGCGTCCTGCCTTGCTGGGCGACAGTCGAACGGCATTTACGGAGTTGACAGCGGTTTGCAGCGGCATTTACGGCGGATCAGCACGCGCTGCATTTAGGCACTCGTTGAAGTTGCCTCTCCTCTCACTGGCCCAAACATCCTCTCATTTCGTCCAATCGCATTTGTCGCTATATTTTCGAACGCGTTTTGTGGCAGTAGCCATCCTCTTTCCGTTCGGTGACATATCTCCTGGTAAGAAACTTGGCTTTCTCCCAACTCTTGTCGTCCTGCCGCGGTATAGTCGCCGACGTGCGTGGCTGGCCACAACCGGACGCTCTCACGCCGCTCTAGTCACACACACTCGTTGCGAAGCTGGTCCGCCCTCCTCATGATGACTCCGTCCAGCATCGCCGGCAGCTTCGGCGGGGCCATCAACTTAACCGCCAGCAGCATCGCCCCCACGTGGAGCACGCAGCCGCCCGCGGGCCGCTCCGCCACCATCACTCTGCAGCAGCTGAGCGGCTTCGGCATGCGCAACTTGTCGGTCTTCGGCACGAGCGGCGGCGCGCTACTTAACGTCTACTTCAAGCTCGTCGTGGACGGCCGCGTCATCTACGAGAGCGAGGTGGCGCGCAGCACGCTGAACCCCGTGTGGGTCCCGTTCCAGTCGGAAGACGACGAGGGCGACGCGCTGGCGGGCGTGGAGACGCTGCTGAGCGGCGGCATGCGGCTCGACATCGTCGTGGTGCGCGTCCACGACCGCAAGACGCCCAAGAGACCGAGACGCGCGTCGGGCTCTGTGAGCGACCGCTTGTCGTTCGACGACCAACCGGTGCACAACTCGCGGTCGTTTGCAGACGCCAAGAGCAGCTTCGACGACGACGAGTCCGGGGCCAACGACACGGACGCCAGCAGCTCCGATGGGAACGACTACGAAGAGGACATTTTGCATCTCAGCTTTGGCGTGCGCGAGCTGGAGCCGCTGCCTGTGGCGCTGACGGATCTGAACAACCTGCCACTGAACACCTGCTTGTTCGAGTTCTCGGGCCACACGTACGTGCACCGCGAGGTGCTTGAACTTCTGGCGGACTCTGGGGTCATTGCTCCTAAACACTCGAGGAGGAAAGGCTCCGCTATTCCGCTGAAGGATTACAGTCTGCATAACGGTGTGGATGCATTAGAACACATTTTAACTACCAGGCAGCAGATCGCCGAGTTGACGAAAACAAACGCCGAGCTGAAGGAGCGCATCCGAAACAAGTTGCTCCACTCTCAGCAACGTATTGCGCGTGAACAGCAACGCACTGCGCTGGAGGAACGTGTTCGTCTTGCGCGCGCGCAAGTGGCAGAAAAGCAGCATACGTTGGCACGGCTACAGGCTGTCATGAAGGACGAGCGAAAGACTTTTGAAACGGATATTCACATCCCAAAGGCGCTGGTCAGCACCATGCAGATGAGTTTGCGCTACAAGGACGAGCAGCAGAACCTGATCCAGCGTCGGTACGAAGTGTTGCGCGCAGCTCACAAGATCCGCGCTCGTCAGGCGACGCTCATCAAGCAGCTGGGTAGCGTGTACCCCATCGAGTACGTCGGAGCTGGCGAGTACAGTATCCGTGGTATCCGTATTGCCAACTCGGACCTCACAGGTGGTGGAAGGGCGGACGAGGAGATGATCTCGACTGCGCTGGGTTACATTGCCCACCTGGTGTTCATGCTCAGTAAATACCTCCAAGTGAACCTCCGCTATCGGGTGGTTCCCTACTCGTCACGGTCGTTCCTCAAGGACGAGATTAACGATTCTCAGGGCGAGTACCCACTCTACAAAAAGGCGTCGAGAAGGAACGGCACGAGAAAGCAATTCGTTTTCTTCGCAAGAACGTGGAGCAGGTGCGGACCGTTGTTGACGACTTGTAGTGTGGTGAATGTCCATTGACGTCGTTCTTTGTATGCAGCTTCTGTTTTCGCGACGTCTGGATCCGACACAAGAAGCCCCAATCCTGGCACGGCTAAAGGCACTCGCAGATAACGAGAGCGCATGGCTGGCAAGCGACCGAAACCTGAGCAGCAGCGCTAGCAGCAACAACTGCACAGATACAGGGGCCATCGTTCCTCGATAAAGGCTCTCGTTTTACAGGGTACTGTGAATCATGTTGAAAAGACCTCGAAGCTTGGCTTGTATCCAAGCTAATTGACCACAAAGCAATGGTGGGCTTAATACAGTAAGTTAGTTAGACGCTGGTTTGATAATGCATCCGCAGGATGCAACTATCTCGGCCGACTCGGCTCTCTGTGGGCCTTGGCGAGCGACAAATATCGCTGGCAACAAAAGAAGATGTACGAGATGTACTTTCGGGCTTGCGTAGCTCTGGCGAACGTGCAAGTGAGTACGCACCCGCTTCAAGCAGAGGACGGTGAGAACTATCGCTACTACTTGCATCGATTGAATTGCATTGGCATGGCACGAGTGGAGCAACGTCGAGAGAATAATTGGAGAGCAAAAGAGCGGCAACAATTACGACTAGCGACGGACGCTCGTCCCGTTCAAGACGGCGAAAGTTTCGTGGCGCGGGCAAATATTTCCTAGCAGCAGGTCGCGTTGACACATATAATAACACCAAGCACTACATGTAGTAGTTCGCATTCGGGAGCTCATGCTTCTAGCTCTTTTGAAATGGTTTTTATGGGTCTCTGATAATATCGATCCTCACGATTGCCCTCCGCTACGACTAGTACATTTTGCAGCACCAAATCTTACAGTTTTGCGCTCGCAGAGTTTTGAGGGTAGTGCATCTTGTACCAGTGGCGCGCGATGTCTTCACGTTTGCAGATCCACACATCTTGAAAGCTCTGTACATAGTCAAGGAAGCGCAACAGAGCAGCAATCCTGCCCGGGTGCCCCACTACACGACAGTGGAGCCCAACAGACATCATCTTGGGTTGGCCCGCACGGCCTTCAGCCAGCAACACGTCGAACGCATCCTTCAGGTACGTGAAGAACTGGTCTCCGGAGTTGAATCCTTGCGGGGACACGAACTTCATGTCGTTGTTGTTGAGCGTGTAGGGGATCACCAGGTGCGGACGTCCGAAGCGCATGTCCCAGTACGGCAGGTCGTCATTGTACGCGTCCGCGTCGTACAAGAAGCCTCCTTCTTCCACCACCAGACGGCGAGTGTTGACGTTCGGCTTGCCCTGGTAAATGCCCACGGGGCGTTTGCCCAGCAATTTCTCGTGGATCGCGACCGTCTTGCGGATATGCTCGCGCTCCGTGGCTTCGTCCACGTTTTGGTAGTCGATCCAGCGGTATCCGTGGCTGGCGACTTCCCACTCGGCGTCCTTCATGGCCTTTGCCGCCTCCGGGTTCTGCTCCAGCGCGAGTCCCACGGCGTAGACTGTGAGCGGCAGCTGGCGCTGTGTGAACGCGCGATGGAGACGCCAGAAACCCGCGCGGCTGCCGTACTCGTAGAGCGACTCCATGTTGACGTGGCGCTGGCCAACGTAGGGCGTCGCGCCCACGATATCCGACAGCAGGTGCTCCGAGGCCGCGTCTCCGTTCAGCAGGCAGTTCTCGCCGCCTTCTTCGTAGTTAAGTACGAACTGCAGCGCCAGCTTCTTGTCTCCGGGCCACTTGGGGTCGAAGCCCTGCGCGCCGTAGCCCACGAGGTTTCGCTCCATGCTCCGTGACACCTGTGCTCGACGCTGCCAATTCACAAATGAGCCTGTTGAATGCAAAAAGTTGAAGTGACGTCGGACGCGGTCACTAGCGCTACTTCATCCAACCACTTCATCAGAAAGAAAATCGTACTTTGAAGAACTGATTAGGTACACGATTTGTTTTTTTGGATCGCAAAAAGCTCTCGAGGGGAGAAGGAAAAAGGACCAAAGTAAGCCAAGCGAATCTAACTATTTGCCATGCCTGGAGACGGATACGACCGCCACATCACGATCTTCTCGCCCGAGGGGCGTCTGTACCAGATCGGTACGTGCAGTAGCTCCCGTCTATCGCGCTCCCAGGCCACGCATTCACCCTCTCT
Source organism: Phytophthora syringae (assembly GCA_012656105.1). Lineage (NCBI taxonomy): Eukaryota > Oomycota > Peronosporomycetes > Peronosporales > Peronosporaceae > Phytophthora > Phytophthora syringae. Next base: position 192,100 of record JAAKBD010000084.1, read on the forward strand.
AAACGCCACGATCTTTCGCTACTTTCTTTATTAGAGTACGCCTTCCGCGCCGCCAAGGAGTCCACGCTCACGTCGGTGGCTGTGCGCGGCAAAGAGAGCGTCGTGTTCGTCACGCAGAAGAAAGTGCAGGTGAAGAAAAATGCACAAAACACAAACAAGAAGAAGAAGAAGAGCACACAAAACTTATTTGTGACGCTTATTTGTGACCGTTGCTGCTTTGCAGGACAAACTGATCGAGCCCGACTCGGTCACCAATGTGTTCCAGATCACCCCGAGATCGGCTGCCTCATGACGGGGCTCTACGGTATGGTTGATGGGTTAACTTTCCATGATTGTCGGATGGGTTATTAACATTATCTATTTGATATTTGGCACAGCCGACTCCAAGGCCCAAGTGCAGCGTCTCCGCTTCGAAGCCCACGAGTTCGAGAACAAGTTCGGCTACAAGATCCCGTGCCATGTGCTGGCCAAGCGCATCGCCGACGTGTCCCAGGTCTACACGCAGCACGCGTCCATGCGCGCGTTCGGCGTCATCACGATGCTCATCAGCGTGGACGAGGAGAAGGGGCCGCAGCTCTTCAAGGTGGACCCGGCGGGCCACTTCTGGGGCTACAGGGCCACGTCGGCCGGTGTGAAGGAGCAGGAGGCGCAGAACTACCTGGAGAAGAAGGTCAAGGCCAACCCGGCGATGGACTTGGAGACGACCATGCACACGGCCATCACGTGTCTGCAGTCGATTCTGTCGGCCGATTTCCGCCCCAACGAGATCGAAGTGGGCGTGGTGCAGCAGGGCGAGCGGTTCCGTAAGCTCACGGAGGACGAGATCGAGACGCACCTGACTGCCATCAGCGAGCGCGACTAAATCTGCTTGCGCGGGGTGATAATCCACGTTCAGAAAGGAAGTAAACACGAAAAGTGCGGAGCAGATGAACGGTATCGTAGCTTTCTATTGATTCGCTGGGCTTCACCTTGTGCTTTTGTAGCTGGATCGCTGCATTGTTACCAGGGAAGCTGTCTGTGCCGGGCTTGCATCGCCAGGTTTGTCTTGCATCACCAGGTTTGTCTTGCATGGTTTCGGTTTGAACTGCAGAAAGTGGTAACGGACGTGAAAATCTCGAGCGTCGCTTCATCCTGACAGCGGCTTCTCGTGCTTACACCAAGACTCGCCGATCCAAGCCAACTTGTCCAAGATCGACTGTACAGCCAAGCACTATGGACCCAGCAGCTAGTATGCCCGCAGCACCGCCCAAGTCGATCGTCCACTTTATCACGGACAACTCTGGCTGGACGTTCAACTTGATCACGACGCACCTCATGTGGTGGATCGTGGGCTTTCCCATCGCACTCGACTACGGCTACAACAGCGATGAGTACGACGCCAAGGGAGCGCTTCCGTCCGGTCCCGAGGGTTCCGGTGCCTACGTCGTCACGCTGTTCGTCTGCGCACTGTGCACGGCCGTATATTTCGCGCTCCTGGTCTCGTACTTCGAGTGGTTCAGCCCACCCGCCCCCAAGGAGCACACGGAGTGATCCTGCAGACGTAGCGAGGGATCTCAAGACCACATGAATGCCGAAACCTGCATTTTATTTTCAAACATTGGCGGTCGTAACTCGGCTAGCGTTCCTCTTGGGTCTTGCTTTTCTTCCCATTCACAGCACCATCACTATCTCGCTCCTCACAGCAACCTCCTCAGCGAACCTGGAGTGAGTGTGCTTCGTCGAGACTCACGCGGAGGCGAGTTCCGGATGCTGCCCGATCCAAAAGAGCGATTCAGGTCTCCTGGACCTATCGACTGACGTCGACTCGACTTGATCTGACGAACCGGAGCACCAAGTTCACACTGACTCACCTTGTGAGCGAACCGCATGCTGCACAGAGTTTCATCCAGCGACGCGTATGTAGGAGACAGATTGGCCATCATGAGCGTCTTGCCGTCTCCTGAGAGTGCAGGCTGCAGCGCGTACGTGAGCTTGCTGTTGCGATACGGGACGTGAGGCGATTTCTTCGCGAGAGCTTGGAACACGTCCGCCAGCGCGCTCAGACTCTTGTTGATAGCTTGTGCCTCCTTCAGACGGTCTCCGGTGGCGTGCGATCGACTTAGACGCTCACTACCGGCGAGGTCAACAAGGCTGAGGCTTCCTCGACCTCCGTATTTTGAGCCTCATTGAATCCCTGGATCGTCAACGCGAAGATGCTGTGACTACGGGACGAGTGCGCGTTCATGTCCGTGCGATCCACCGACCGGTTGCAGGCTGCGAGGTTCACAATCTCGTCCACCTGCTCAGCTGCCTGCTCGAAATCGATGAAGACCTCGGTCAGTCCTTCCACGTAGTTTCGGCCGCGGTTATCTGTGCGAATATTGTACTTGCGAGAGTCGTTGTCAATGGCGAGCAGATCACGGATAGTCTCGTTGTAGATCTCGTAAAAAGTCACCATCAAGGAGAAATTCCAGCCCATTGCAGTCAAATCTTCGCAGCAATTGATAATGAGGTCAATTGAACGCGGGATGATGCCGCGCATTTGAGCTTTTCCGCTGCCTTGCATGGTGTGCGTCTTACCGGACCCCGTCTGGCCATACGCAAAGATGCAAACGTTGTAGCCATCCATAGCTGACTGGATAAAGTCCGACACATCCTTGAACAAAGACTCCTGGGAATCCGCTTGGCCGTAGATCTTGTCGAAAGCGAACGTGTGGGGGTTCTCCACATTCGTTGTGATCGTTGAGGCAAAGGTGTCACACATAATTGCAGACTCGGGGCTCTCAGCCAACGCCTCCGCTCCATCGGAAGGTAGGAACGGACGCAGCCTCACATGCACACGAATATTTCCACGCAGCTCCTGGATTGTGTTGTGTAGTTTCCGACGCATGGCTTCTCCTTCCGCGATTTTCATCTCCAATTCATCAATCAAATCGGACTTCTCAGTGAGTTCCTGCCGCGCTGCGAGCAAATCATCCGTCAACTCTTGGACTCGTTGGGTCGCTTCCTCGTCATGGGTCACAGAACTCGTACTGCGATTGCTACTGTAAGTTGATCCGCCAACCGCACTGCCAATTGATTCACGTTGATCAGTTCTTCGCATCAGTCGGTTTTGATCCTGGAGCAACTTCATGTCGCCCACTAGAGAAATGTTTCGCTTTTCATGGTGTGCCTGCAACTCCTCCATCTTCGCTTCATGGGTCGTCTCCAAAGCAATCATTTGGGCGTACAGAGCGGTGTTCTCCACGGTCAGCTGCTCCACATTGACCTGGAACTGCTCCCGACGTATCTTCTCGTCCTCGAACTTGGCTTCCATGGCCGCCAACTTGTCCTGCAGCAAGTTTTTTCAGCTACCATTGACTTTGATTCACGCACGCGATCCCCATTCTCAGTCTTTAGACTTGACGTCTTTGACTTGACAATCTTGATCGTCTCGTTAAGACGAGTAATCGTTTTGTTCGCCTGCGCCAGGTCTTCCGTTAGGCCGCGATTTTGCTTGGCCAAGTCCGTCGTCTTCTCCCAAAAGCTATGAGCATTGGATGACTTTTCATCATCGTCGTCATCCATCTGCTGCTTCCAATAGTCCAATTCGGAGCGAACGGCATCCAGATCCAGCTCCAGTTGTCGTTTCTGCTGGTTCAAGTTGATATTCAGCTCTTGAATCTCCTTCAGCTCGTCATCTTTACCGTGCAGCGTCTCTGTCACAAGACGCGAGCTGGACATCACCGACGCGGAGGATCGTTCGCGCTCTTGAGCCAACGCCTGTTCATGTTCCGCGAGCTGCTCGGCGAAACGAGACTTCCACTTCTCTTCTATTTTGTCCGTCGCTTTCTTCAAAATCCCTCGTACAAATGCCGAAAGCGGCGAGTCCTCTTGCATTGCCTGCTGGATCTCCTGGCGTTGGCGATCAGCCTCTTCACTTGACATTCTTGGGAAAAGATTCTGAGAAGAACTCGTCGAAGCCGTCTCACAGTCAGAATTTGGGTGACCAGGAGACCTGGACAGAGGTCCATCTCCATGAAAGTCGTCCAGATCAAGCTCCGGAAGCAGTACCTTCGCCCGGTCTGTGTGTTTGTTTGGCTCGGAGTTCAGTAGTTGCGTAAGCCGTTCAATCTCGGCAGTAGATTCGTCCACATACTCGTTCTGCTCGAGTGTCCTCCTCTCGAAAGCTTCACAGCACCGCATCAGTCCCTCACTATGTGCGCTCAGTCTCCTCAGGCCAGCCTTCATGAGTTTGGCTTCCTCCAGTCTCGCCTTCATGTTCGCGGTCGTCAATGCCGAACTCGTGGTGGACGTCGACAAGAACGTCAGCAGCTCCTGCACTCCTCTCTCCGCCAGTTGGTGATCCTCTCTCAACGCCATCACCGAGTCTTCATTCAACGTAAAGTCCTCCGGTAGCATCGCCATGGACGGAGCGGTCGCCGGCCACACTTTATGAGCAGCAGACGTCGGTTTGCTCCGTGCAGGCGACGCAGTAACAGAAGAATTGGCTCGAGAGCTCCTCCTTGGCGTCGCATTCAGCCGCGACGAAGCTCTGGACGACGCCGACACAAACGACGCCGACGTGGCGGACGACGAGATGGACGAGCTCGACGACTGCGAGCCCAAGCTGCTGCGTCGGTCCTCCTTGTTGCTCTCCACCAAGTCGTGGAGCGTCTTCCGTCTATCAGCTGCGCTCGTCTTGCTGCGAGCCCTTGAAGCGGACGAGACGCTGGCGGCACTGCTGGCGATGCTGCTCATACTGGAGTTGCTGTTGGTCCTCCTAAGTCCGCTGTCGGCACTAGAGCCGTGCAATCTCGCTCGGACGGATGCCGAGTACGCGCGGCGGGTCTCGAGAGCGGACGGACGCTTGGCCGCGCCGTCTTCGGCTGCAGAACGCGGTGTCAAGTCGCTTGTGGAGCCCACGCGCTGCACCTTCTTCTCCAACGCGCGTGGCGTGGACCTGGCCGCCATCCCCAGTCTGCTGCCAGCGGACGAGGTCGTGGGTGACGCGCTGGTTCGTCGGTTGGGCGTGGGGATGCGCGAGACTTTGGACGGCGTCCGCAGCTTGGAGCCGGGGACGCGGCTGGACGTGGAGACGACGAGCGAGTCCGACGGATTGTCGTCCGTTGTCTCGTCGTGCAGAGGCTGCGGCGCTTGGACGTCCAGCGGCGGCTCGAGCACTCGCTCCTCCATGGGCTCGCGTTCTTCTTGCTGCTTCGAGGGGCAGCCAGCCGGCAGTAATTGGACGCAGAGACAGGCGGGCGGGGCCTTCCGTTGACAGCTTGCCGTGCAGAGTCTATCAGGAAGGGTGAAGAGAGAGAGGCTGCTCTTCCTCGGTAGACGTCTGCGTGCCTTCCGCCCTTCTGGCAAGTGACGGAGTGTTTGTTTGAACGTTTGAACTGGCTGACTGCAGTCGACCCATCCGTGCTCGTACTTAGCGGGTTGCTTACATTTCCCAAGTGTCGGGTTGAAGCCAGATTCTGCACTACATGTACATGTATAGCAAGTATTAGCCAGAAGTAGTGGTGCGTACTGATGCAAGGCAATTAATTTTCACTCATTAACGTCCATGTGGGTCTCTCCTACAGATCCGTGTCGCGGATGTACCGGTTGCCTTCCGACTCCTTGATCTCGGCTCTGCCGCATACAAAGCCACAGGTCAGTCCAAGATGCACTCCTCACTCACCCTACTAAAAGTCCAGACCTGTATCTGCCCATCGTCATGACTGTGCGGTTGCCTCCTTTGTCCGGGGCGAGCGGCGCCACAGCCTCGTGGCTCTGCTGGTTGTCGTCGGCCATTGCGGCCGCCATCCCCTTCCCGAAGCGTCGACTCACGCCCAGCGCCAACTTCTCGTCGATCACGCGGATGCACGCGTCGCACACTCTGCAGTCCTCCTCTGCCAACTGGTTTGGACTGATATCCTGCTCGAATCCGGATAGAAGCAGCAGAAATGCAGCGATCAGCAGCCACTTCACTCCAAAGACCTCAACAACAGTATAGAAAGCCACCTTGTAGATGAACTTGGTGCGACTACCGGAGCAACCGTCGCAGACGACGGCCCGCAGCGGCGGCAGTGGTGGCGGCGGATCCAGAAGCCGAACTCGGCGCGGCAGAGCATGCACGTGTCCACAGAGACGTCGGGCACCCACTGGCCATCGCTCTGCGCAGCCCACACAACGAGTTAGCAGCGGAAAGAAGAGGACAGAGAGGATGACTGGTATGCACCATGTGCTTGCGCCAGGAGCTCTCGAGCGGGTCCTTGGAGCGCGTCTTGAGCAGCGCCGGCGTCTCGGCGTCCTTGGTCATCTTGGCAACTTTTCAAAACAGGATCTGATCAGCAGAATTTCTGATGATGATTAGAAATGGCATCAAAAGTTGCGAAATTAGAAACCCCCAAAATGTCAAAAGTTGCGAAATTAGAAACCACAAAAATGTCAAAAGTTGACGCTTTTATCGATCAATGACGACTTCAAGTTGATCCTGCAAGTCCTGCTACGAGCAGCTACAGCTTCTGCTTCTTGTTGACGCTCTCAATCGTCTCCGGCTGAGCCCCCGTTTTGAACTGGCGATCGCCGGCGTCGCCGAGACCTGGCAGGATGTAGCCCTCCTATCAACACAACAGCGAAACGTCAGATTGGTCAGACATGGTCGGCGCATCTTGAAGCCACATCCTAGTTAGCTGCTGCGTGTGCTGCTAAAGTGGAACGTACCTCCGAGAGACCGTCGTCGATTGCGGCCAGGAAGATCTCCACGTCCGGGTGCGCGGCGCACACCTCCTGAAGCCCTTGCTTGGCTGCGATCGTGCTCACAATCTTGATCTTCTCGACGCCCCACGTCTTCAGGACTGCCAGCGTCGCAAGGATCGTGCCAGCTGTACAAGCAAGCACAAGGCAGTGTTAAGTATAAAGAGCTACACTGTCGAAACCGTAGTGCACAATCAATACCTGTGGCAATGACAGGCTCCAAGACGATCGCGACGTCGACATTACACTCCTTCGGGAGTTTATTGTAGTACTGCACAGGCAGCAGCGACTGCTTGTTGCGGTACATTCCTGTCACCAGACACAGTACGTCAGTTCTACCGTCTACCAAAGCCAAGACACAAAAGATCTCACCAATGTGGTTCACCGTAGCGTTCGGAAGCACGTCCAGCATTGGCTCCACCTACGTACACACCACTACAAGTCAGCCAAACCAGCTTTCTTCTACATCTAAAGCCTCCCCTGCCGCACCATTCCCAATCCGGCGCGAAGGATGGGCACAAGGGCCACGGAACTGGACAGCTCCGCGCCCAGATGGTCGCCCTTGGGCGTCTTGATCTTCACCGGGACCGTATCCAGGTCGTCCGTCGCCTCGTACCTGCACGTCCAACACCGTCAGCGTCTGAAGCAAGCGATCAGGTCTTAGTCTAGTCGAGCAGCTTCGTCCGTACGCCAGGTAGAAGGTGACCTCTCGCAGCAAGTGGCGGAAGATGCGGCTGTCCGTGCGCTCGTCACGCAACTTGGTGAGCTTGTGGCGCAGCACCGGGTGCACCGAGCACCAGACCTTGCTCTCGGGCGCGAGGCCGTACTTCTTATTGTCCACGCGGGTGTCGCCCTTCATCTTCTTGCTCCGTATTCGACTTGTGGGCTAGGCGGCGGATTCGATACTGACAGGAAAGAGCCTCGGCGCGGGAGTATCTTTTCACATTCAACGTATTGGCCAATGAGAGACCGCGAAACTAGGACAACTTCAAGTGACGAAAAGTACGTGGCAGGTGAATGGGATGATCTATTTGAATGTGGCCTCTTGGCCAGTTTACCACTCGGTCTCGTGGAAGTCCTTGAGGAACTTGCCGAAGAGCACCTCGTCCGAGTTGTAGCCGACGAAAATGGGGTCCAGCACGCGAGCGGCGGCGTCGATCTCGTCGATGGGCGTCTGGAAGTTGTGCGCCTCCGCGTGGGCGTGCGCCTTGGCCAGCGGGTTCTCGTCGTTGATCCAGCTGCATGGCACAAACACAAACACACACAAGTCAGTACATCAGGGACAGCAACTTGAACGGTTAGGCGTTGAGTTGACGTACCCCGTGTCCACCGAGTTCATGTAGATGCGTCGCTTGCCCAGGTCCTCGGCGCACGTACGAGTCATCATGTTGAGCGCGGCCTTGGCCATGTTGGTGTGCGGGTGGTTGGGCGTCTTGTACCGGTAGAACTTGCCCTCCATCGCGCTCACATTGACGATGAACTTCTTCTCACTCGAGCCGCTCTTCTCCAGCAACGGCACCAGACGGTTGTTCATGATGAACGGCGCCAGCGTATTGATGGCGAACACTTCCGCCACTTCCGGCGTGGCAACCTCTCCGATGCGAAGCAGCCACGAGTTCCTCGAGCGGAGATCAACTTGCTGTCCGTTCACGTCCACCATTCCCTCCGGGAACGCTTCAGCGTGATCATCAGGGTGGTCTTCTCCAGCAATGAGCGGCACCTGAGACTTGAGCGCCGAGGACATGACGACACTGCCGCTAGCATTGACAGCCTTAGTATCAGAAGACCCAGGCAGAGCCAGCGACTTGATGTGCGACTCGAACTCCTGCTGGTGGTTCATGAGCATCTGCACCTCCTTGGTACTCTCCTCGATCGCCTTCGTCTCCTTCTCCACAAGCGGCGTGTAGTACGTAGGTGGGCGGCGGATGGTCTGGCACGCGTTGTGAACGATCATGTCCAGACGAGAGTAGCGGCTGATGACGAAGTCGCAGAACTGCTCCAAGTGCACCAGGTCACGGAAGTCAATGCCGAAGATCTGGAGGCGGTCCTTGAACGTTTCGTACTCTGCGTGTTTCGCGAATCGCTCCGCCGCATCCTTCGGGAAGCGCGTGGTGGCAATCACAGCCGCTCCAGCCAACAGCAGCTTGACCGCCGCCTGGAACCCGATCTTCACACGCGCACCCGTAATCAGCGCCACTTTGCCGCGCAAATCCGCCGACTGGAACCGCTTCGTGAAGTTGAGCTCTGCGCATCGCGGACACAACTGGTCGTAGAAGTGGTGGATCTTGTCGAAGCGGCTTTTGCACGTGTAGCACGAGCGGAAGCCCAGCAGCGCGCTGGCCTCCTTCTTCTCCTCCGCTGCCTGTTCGTCCCGCGCCTGCTGGTCGTCGCTCGTGCAGAGCTTTTGCAGCTCCGGCTCAGGTCCGTTGGTCAGAGTTGCAGTGGAGTGGCACACATCCTCTCCTGCTACGCCGTCCGCGATCATTGGCAAGGCGTTGCCAGCCTCCTGGCCCTGTTGCAGCAGCGACTCGAGCTTGGCGATGCGCTCGCGGCGCAACGCGGAGCTGTTGATGTGGCGCTTGTCGTGCATTTTGCGCTGGTTGTGCCGCGCGCGCTTCTCTTCGCGAATGGCCTTGTCCTCCAGGTATTTTTGCGCCCCACGCCGCCGAATTTGCGGCCTTCCATGTACTCGGCCACGGGCGCCAGCTTCTTGCGCAAATCGCGCATGTTGCGCTGCTCTAACAGCTCCTTGCGCTTGGCCAGCACCTGCAGCACCTGGAAAGTGGCGGCCAGCTGCTCCTCCGTGAACGGCATCTCCTCCACGGGCGGCTCAACCTCCATGGGCACTTCCGCCATCTCTTTTTGGCTGGTGCAAAACGCAACTGACCCAAAAATGAATGGGTACACTGTTGCAGCCCCAAATAAGAGACCCATTTCTAATCGAATTTGGGCATTTTGCAGCCCCAAATAAGACACTCAGTTTCTAATTCGACGTGAAGTAGCAGCAAGAGATGTTGAGTGCGTTCGTGGCGGGGTGGCGCTGGGCGGGCTGCGCTACGGCGCCGTCAAGTTCCAGCTGCTGGAGCGCGAGAGCGTGGTGTTGTACTCGGTGGACCAGGTGACGGAGGGCTTCCACGGCGACCACGTACGTCCCAAAACTGTCGAAATTGGACGCGAAAGGTGTCCATTTGCACTAACGACTGCCACTTTTTGCAGCACAAGACGCGCAACGAGGTGCGGTACGAGTCGCTGCCGAGTCGGGAGCACGAGTACTACACGTACATGCGCGAGGGGTGGAACTCGCAGGTGCTGGCGCTGCGCAACAAGACGTTCGAGCTCTTCCAGGACAAGTGAAGAGGCAGCAAACGCGTAGACTTTGCCGGGAAAAGAGAGGCTAAGATACAAAAGAGAAGAAATTGCATTGACGAAAGCTGCTACTGGTTGTGGTCAGAGGATGGGGACGCCGTGTCGCTCCATGGCGAGCGAGTTCTCGACCATTTGCGCCTGCGTGTCTTGCGCCTGTTGCACTAACTCTTGCATTTTGTTGTGGAAGTAGTGCACGCGGGTGTTGCTGCTGCTGTGAGGTGACTCCGGACCGCTCTTCGCGTTCCGGAGCTCGTACTCCAGCCGTTGCTGAGCTTCTTCGATGTCGTCGTTGCAGTCGCTGTCCCCATCCAGACTCTCCTGGTCGATGATATCTCGCCACTGTGAGCTGGACTGGGAAAGTTCCATGCTGAGATGCATCGCTGGTTCCGACTGTCGTAGCTGCACCAACGGAGCCTGAAGGAACGTACGCAGTTCGACTTCTTTTCTCCTCTCGTCGACCGCCATCACTGCCTCCTGAGCGCACACCTGAAGAGCCTGAAGCGTCTTCTTCATTGGCAGGTCGTCGTCTTCACCGGCGTTTATAGCAGCATCAAAGATAGCAATTGCACCGTAGCGGAAGCGCTTCGTCGCGTCCGTGAGCGGCACACCGGCGTAGAACCTCGCTTGTTGCGGACCCAGGACTATCGGCAGCTTCCGGAAGTCGTATCCTGACGGGTGAACGGGAGATTTGCCGTCCATGGCCCACGTGTTTCGAGTGATCACGGGCTTGTGCAGCTCCAGCACCGGGTCACAGCAACGCATGTTCGCTGCTACTTTCAAGAGTTTTGCGCTCCCTTGCACTTTCAAGTAGGAGATGGCCGTTTCTCCTGTTTCGACTTCGTGTTGCTGGTTCTTGTCTGATTGAGTGGCTCGCGCAAACAGTGTCAGTGCTACAAACTTGGAGTTCCGTATAGAAGCCGCGTTCTCGCAGAGCTTAAGCAAGATATCTTCGTACAGCTGCAGCGTCTCGAAGCTCCGGTACACTAAAGGCCTGTCTTGTTGGCCTCTAGCAATCACATTGCACGACTGATTGCTCGAATCGTTGTCCGCCAGAATCCCATTTTTCACGGCGTAGACGGATCTCAGTTGCCATTGACGATTTGATCCGCTGTCTTGTGGCTCGCACTTGTCTTCATCTTCGCTGTCGTTGCTTTGAGCGAAGTGTGTGTGAAGCTTTGGCTGCGAATGTGGCGCGCCTGAAAAGGTCTCCGAAGAAGAGCGACTCAGTCCAAACGGTGATGGCATCGCAGTCTTCTTCGGTGTGCTTGGCGCAGTCGTCACGACCGGAGAGTTGAGCTTGGGCATCAACCGTGAGCCGGCCCACTTGTTCGCAAAGTATCGGCGTTCAATGACTGGGGTTGAGACTGGCTTGGGGCAGCTTGCAGCTTGTTCCAACGCTATTCGGCGTTGAACACCCTCCAACGCCGTCACGAATCTCTGTTCAGACTTCTCGCGGGTTTGTCGCTCATTCACAATAGTCTTGACGTTGTCTCCTCCCAGTGTAGAGCTGCGTCGCCGCCCCGAACTTTTAGTCATAGAAGCTCCCGCATGCTCGTGCTTGGATTCCTCCACTGTGTGAGCTGCTGCTACAGGAGTCCGACGCCTTCGTGTTTTCTCTGGCGATGAAGACACTTCTGGCTCTGAACGTGATGCCATATACGACACCTTTGGATCTGCCGACGAGTGAGTTCGATTGCAACTTGTACAGATTCGCAGCACTGTCGGACCGAACGTGGGTAGATCCACATCCTTGTGAACGGAGCACTCGCGACAAATGACTTCTCCGCACAGCCGACAGTGATGCCGTCGACGAGTGAGCTGGTTAAACCTGCGGGAACACACAACACACTCCACTCGCTCGCCGTTGCGGACCCACTGCCGGGTGCGCAGTGACTCGAGCTGTAGACTCATTTTGTACGAGTCCACCGCGTTGATCAAACGATCGATTTGCAGAGCCATTTGCTTCACAACGTTCTGCAGAGCACGGAACTGTCGGTCGCTGCACTGCGTCAGCATGGGCGTCGAAAGTGACGCGTTGTCGCTGCGGTTGTCTCCTCTGTCCTGTGCAATGCTCATGTAGAACACGACGTCCGTCTTGTCGCCGCTGTCTGTCGGATACAAGAGGAATCCGCCAAGCGGGACCTTGCTGCGAACAACGCGGTGGGACTCGAACAGCTCTGGACAGTGTTTCGTCTCCATCGACCGAAAGAGTTTGTACGCAGCCGGCAGTTCATCTAGCGCGTGAAGACCTTCCCGACTGTACCCACCGTCGTCATTCTGATGCTTGTTGTTGCTGTATAGATCGCCATTCATGGTCAATTCATCGATCGAGTGTCGCTTGGTGTACTCCTGTAGGCAAAAATCGCAGTCGGAGACCATGGGATTGCTGCATTGGCACACCAACCAGCGCACTGCGAACGTCTCGTAGCTGTCGTGCCCACTATCAGCGAGAAAATCGGTACCGACCGTCGAGCTGTGGAAAAGCACCGACGTATCGGCCACGAGGTTCCCGTAGATGATTCTGGTAAACGACCGATGTGCGGTGGCGACTGAGGCGTCCAAAGTCTTGAGCACTGTGTCTAGTGATGCTTTCACTGTGGTGCTACTGCGAACGCTGTACATTACAGGTCCGTTGGCGTCTGCATCATTGGGATCAGCTCCAGCATTGGATGTAGACGACCACTTCTTCTTCTTCGTTTTCACCGCTCCTTTCTCCCAAAGGAGGACGTCCGTCGTCTTCTTCTTCGACTTGGCTCGTGTCCAGCCAGAGGACGACATTTCATCCGTTGATTCTTCAGCCGCGCACTCCGCCATGAGCCGTGCCAACTCGGAGCGCGCCAACTCCATTCCAGCTGCTTCTTCCTCTCGCGACATGGTGAACGGCACCACATAGCGACCTTGTCCAGCCGTCGTTTCCGTCGAATTGCCATGGGTGGAACTCTCTCCGCGCTCCTCGTCGACATCTCGAAGCACGTCCCTCATTGCACGCGACTTGATATCCAGGAATGACGTCGTACACCACCCCACAATAAATGAAAAGCCGTCTCTGTCCGTTGCTTCGTGGAAAGTTAGTCGACGGTTTTCCAGGAGCGTTTTAGATGACCAGCGTCGACTTCATGAGAGTCTGCAGCGGTTTGGAGCCGGGTGGGTCCCAGATAAGTTCAAGGCGCGCTCGCTGTTCAGTGTAAACGGCAGTCGATTAGCTGGTAAGAGCTCACCATACGCCCTGCCGCGAGCCGTTGGGTCTTCTTGGAGTCATCTAAGGAGCAGCACACACAGGCTGAAGCAAAGCATTCTATTGCGCGCGAACGTCACCAGTTCTAACATACCGTCTAAATCGCCATCTAAAACGCCCTCTCTCTGCATTTCTCGCTGCTGCTTCTTGTTTCTGGGTTATTGGGCTTGTCTTGCTTGTTTCTCGTCTGCTGCAGTTGGGCCCCTGGGCTGTTGACCGCGCCCTTTGTCGTCTATGTATGGTCCGGTCTCGAGGTCGTCGCATCCCGATCTCGAGATATTGAGCGGCTGATCATCCAGGCTGGAAGGCTGAAATACGCGTGTGCCAGAACGTGAGAAGCTCTAGCTCGTCTCCCACCTGCTGGGGTGTTTCCGAATTGGTAGTTAGTTAGCCTCGGACTCATTCCCCGCTTTCTTTCCGGAGGGGACGACTTGCTGCAGCCAAATACGCGTCTTGTAAATAGCAAACAGATCGCGCACAAGCTCGCGGAAGTCAATACGGCTAAAGCACACGCAACCCAGATATGTTAGAGCGGGTTTTATCAGGTTCGAGCACAGTCGCGTATAGGAAACTGATCACGTACCGGTCGGCCTCGAAGAAAAATGTGAGCTTGTGACGGTCAAACTGATACTCCGCGTCAATCACATTCATGGGGAGCAAACGCTGACGCACTTTGCTCTTGCAGACTTCAAATACTTCGTGCTCCTCCTTACGCTGCATTGGCCGAACGTATCATAATAACAATGGTCAGATTCGATGCACCAGTCCTTGAGTAGGTAAGCATATCCAACAATCCTTACCTGCTCGCTTAGCATTTCACATTCACGCTGACTTGCGACACAAATAATCTTCTTGGTAGGGAGTTCGTGACGCTTGCCGCGCCCCATAGACTCCTCACTAGGGCTCCCAGAATCATTCCCGACGCCAAGTTTCGTTATGTCCGTAGTTCGTTGAACGATGCGGCCAATATCTTCACCGCGGTCAGCCTCCACCTGCGTGTATAACGTTGCGTTGATCAGTCTCCAATCATTTTGCAATGCACCGGAAACAACTGAACAAACCTTAACAAATTCCCCAGACTTGAAAGCAGCACGACCAGCAAAAACCTCCTGTCGTCCGCGCTTAAACTCCACGTCGTAGTAAGCTTCGGGTGGTGGCGGTGGATAGTGAGACGCACCGTTTCCACTGCTGGAACGCACATCCGGCGGCAGCGGAGGCGCGGGGTCCATGCGACCACGAGACCAATCGAACCCCACACCAGCTGAGTTGCTGCGATTCAAGGACGGCGGGTACTCCATCGGCGGAGCTGAAGCGAAGAGTTGTGGGCCCTCCATCGATTGACTGCGTACTTGACGCCCCGATGCGTAATTGCCGTACTCCACGCTGTACGAGCGCATGCCGCGACCCGAATTGCCTTGACGCGACTGGTTCTCCTGCTGTTCACCGTTATAGGAATCTGGGTACGGCGGCATCGCGAACGCATCGGAGAACCGGCGATACGGCATGGGAGGTCCATACTAAGGGTCGAAGAAGGATGCAAAGGTTACATCATCCACGTTCATTAGTAAAACGCCGCCAAATCTAAAGCCGAAAAGGAAAAATAAACAAACCTGGTATTGGTGCATCGGGGAATCCCTCGAAGGGATGCTGACACGCGGGGGTCGAACTCCTGTTGGTGGAGGCTGCGGCTGCCCGGGTTGCATCATTCCATTTCCGGAATGGAAGCTACGGAGGGTCTGCGGAAAGTCTTGCCCCATTGCTTGCTGCTGTTGTTGGAGGTGCTGTTGATGGTGAGGTGGGGGGCCGTACTGCTTATTAAACGGGCTGTACCCGGAGGTGCCGTACGCTGGCGAGTACGAGAACGACCGCGCACGCAATCGTTGGAGTGGCTCCTGCGGCGGAGGCAGTGGCGGGTTCACGTCACGTGAGCGTCCCAGCGTGAAATCCACAGACGAAGCACGCGAATCCTTCGTCAATCTAAAACATAAACCAATAAAACAACGTCAGAGCATGGAACAGCTCGCCCGTCATCGTCTTGCGACTCACCTGGGGTGGCCCTGGTACTCGTCGTCAAACTGGTTGCTGTTTTCCCCGGAGGCCATGAGCGAGCCGACGCTGTTCCCACGGAACAAGTCCAGGTGCGTCGGCGCCACCTCTCCGAGCGACGAGCCGAAGCGTGGCGACGTCATGAGGAACTCCTCGTCCTGCAGCTGCCACGTCTGCGCGTCCTTGCGACTCCCAAGCACTGGACTCTTCACATGAGCCAGGGACGCATTGCTGTCCACGCTGATGCTCCTAGGCGGACGCGGGAGCTGCGACAGCACCGGCAGGCAGCTCGCAGCGTACAGCGGATCCATCGGCGGGGCGGGCGCCTCCATCTGATTCGAGGGTGGCGAGCCTGCGTCCTGCCCTTCCTCCGACGAGTCGTCCAGCGACGAGTCGGAGGACGACAGACGGAAGCTGGCGACGCGTTTCGCCTTGGCGTCTTCTTCTCTCAGCGACGAGCTGCTCCCCAGCCGTCCGAACGTCGACAGGACGGTCACCGTGGCGTCCACCGCAGGAAATGCTCCGTCTGGTTCCCAGAAGACGTCGGCGGCGACGGCGACCCGGAGCTGGACGAGGAACGCGCCAGTTTGGGCGACGGGGACGCCACGCGCCGTCCGAGCGGACGCCAGGCGTCGGGCAGCGGCGGAGGGGACGACAGCGACTCGTTCAGGGACATTCCGCGCGGCTTGACGGGCCGACGGCCGACGTTAATGTCCGTGTGTGTATGGGGGCGCGTGGGGGACGGAGAAGCGGAGGACTCGTCCGCCGTGGACAGCGCCATCATGCTGGTGGACAGGAACTCGGTCCACTCCTCCTGCGAGGCGGCGCCCGAGCCGCTGAGGTAGTCGAGCGACGAGTGGCGCGTGCGGTGCATGGCGGAGCCCCGAGGCGGAGGGAAAGTGAGTGAGTGCGTGCGGAAGGGATTTCGCTGCTGCTCTTGCGGGTTGCTTTGAAGTTGTGGGAGTGAGGACTGTGGCTGACTCGCGGTTTGTATGGGACCTTTTTCTTCATCGGAAATAGGCCCGGTTATGATTGGACATACAAAGGCCAAGTCGAAATATGGAAGGCACTCAAAAGGAGAGACCCTTTTTCGTGCTTTTGGTCGGCGGAAAAATGCCCAGAAGGCGGAGATGGCTACATGGGAATCTTTTTCGCAGCGTTTGGCGATCGGCCATGGCGTGCTCACTCACTCATTCACATGCGTGTCAAAAGGGCGCAGAGATATGCTTTTCAGTCGGATTTGCACGCCGAAACGCTCCACGAAGGATCGCAATGCTTTGAAGCCGCCACCTCGCTCGATCGGCGTGGGTGTTGGCGCCGTCCAAGGTCAGCCATGCACGTCCTTCGTGGCGTGTGCAGATCAACCAAAGCGTGATCGAGGGTGCCGCGTTTCTTTCAGCTGCCAGATCATATGGACCAAACCGTTGATTAACGAGCCTCGAATTGGTCAAGGCCGCGCGTGCTATCAATTCTGCCAAGTACACTGCACTTCTGCCCATGAACTTCATGATGTAGACATTTCGTCGCCAACATCCCAGTATGTAGTTACCTGCTGCTTGTGCGGGCAACTTCAAGCCCGTTGCAAGCCCCACTCACACATTAACATTGGAGTCTATAAATAGAAAAACCCAGCAATACTCTTCAGCTTAACAAAGCAGCAAATACCCCGGCGTCCAGCCCAGCCGCTCCACAACGCTGGAAACCTCCGCTGCTTCATCCCTCATGCCGCCCCCAGTCGCGTCCTTTCGCCTATAAATAGCCTCTTCTATCAATAGCCGGCAGCTAACTGACGTCTGCAACCAGCATAACCGCGTACACCGCTCCGTCGCGCCCTAGCTCAGCCTCGGCGCCGCCGTCTCAAGACCGTGCGAGCCGCTGCAATCCGCCGCCGCCATGTCGGGCGAGTCGTCGCCGTCCGCGCCCCCGGCTCACCCGCCGTCCAGCGCCTGCCGACCCAAGAAACAGACGCTGTCGCGCTTCCTGCGCCGCTCTCCGTACGGCGAGCGCCGCTCGCGCCGTGGCGCCCGCCGACAGCGTCCCGCAGGGCTCGGACGGCCACTCCAGGAAGCGCCGCGGGGCGGGGGCCAACGACCTGACCAGGAGGCGCGAGAGCGGCGTCCCACACGTCCGCAGGATGCACCGCGTCCGCCTGGCCGTGGGCGAGTTCATGCGGCTGCTCAGCGTGGAGCTCTTCTTCGTCATGATCGTGCTCTTCTACGGGGTCTTCGTCACGGGGCAGCTGGCCATGGCGGACGACACGCTGCTGCTGTACAAGCCCGCCATCGACGTCACGGACATCACCGTGGGGTCCATTCTGCTGCTCGAGATTTTGCTCAAGGTGTTCGCGTACGGGATGCACTATCTGAGGGACGTGTGGGCGCTCTTTGACGCGTTGGTGATCATCATCAGCTTCGTTTTGGGGGTCGTGGCGGCTCTGGGAGACACCTCGGCCGTCGTGGTGAAGATTCTGCGACTGCGAGTGATTTTGAGGGTGCTGCGAGTGCTGGTGGTGTTCGAGAGAGTCAAGCAGCGATCCAAGTCCATGAACCTCAAGCATCTGAGCAAAGGGGCGATCACGTCGCCCGTGGAGCAGGTGCTGAGGGTGCTGAACGAGTTGAGGTTCCACCGGCCATTCGGCCGTCGTTGAGAGACGGGCTGGGCTTTGCAATTGATGCTATCAAGAACAACAGGCTGTACGACGCCAACGAAGACTTGCTCGCTGTGGAAGGGGTCGATAACGACACGCAGAACTGGTTACGCGGGGAAGTGCTACGGGTGAACGACACCAACAAAGTGCTACCCGATGCGGATTCGGACGACGACCCGAGCAACTCCAACCGTAAACGTCGGCGGTCGTCAGTAGGGAGCTCCTCGGACTTGGAGGATGGCGATCGCCGTCGTGGAAGTGCCAGCTCGGATGGTAGCGGAGGAGGTTCCAAGCCTCCGTCGCCGCATCGGCACCATCACGAACACTCACTCGCATGCAAGTCGCGGAGAGACGATGAGGGACCTCCTCCCAACGCTAGACTCGGCTTCCGAATTTGAACTGCAGAACCTGTTGCAAGGTGTGAACTCGTGGAGTTTTGACGTCTTCCGGGTGCACGTTGTGTCTGGAGGAAACGCTCTCTGCTACATTGGACACCACTTGCTCCGTGACTCACCTTGCCAAGCATTGAACATCGAGAGCAGTCTCCTCGTAAACTTCTTGCTGGAAATCCAGCGTGGATACATCTCGACGAATCCATACCACAATGCAATTCACGCCGCAGATGTGATGCAGACCGTGCACTACTTCCTCATCCAGCCCGAGTTAGGACCCTATCTGCGTCCTTTGGATCGGGCTCTGGCTCTGATTGCTGCTGGTGTTCATGACTTCATGCATGATGGCTTTAACAATGGCTTTCATATCTCCACGGCGTCGGAAATTGCGCTGCGCTACAACGACCACGCAGTGTTGGAGAATTTTCACGTTGCACAATCGTTTTTGGTGATGAAGAACTCGGATCTTAATGTCTTGGGGCATCTAGCACCGGACGACTTCAAGTACGCGCGCGATATGATCATCCAGATGGTTCTAGCAACGGATATGGCCAAGCATTTCGAAGACGTGGCTCTATTCAAGACGAACATCCTGTCGGCTGCTTTGGACGAGGGTGCAGTTCTGGTCAAAAGTGTTGGCGACAAGAAGCTCCTCCTCAAAATGATCCTTCACACCAGTGACGTGTCCAATCCAGCTAAGGAACGTGAAACGATGCTACGCTGGACCGACCGCGTCGTGGAAGAGTTCTTTGTCCAGGGAGAGATGGAGAAACAGCTTGGGCTTCCAGTATCGCCGTTCATGGATAGAGACACCATTGTGCTCAAGAAGATGCAGGTTGGCTTTGCCGATTTCATTGTTTCGCCCCTGTTTAGTGTCTGGGCGCAGATTCTCGTCAACATTAACTCCGTTGCCTACCGCACTTTGCTGGCAAACCGCGAATTCTGGGCGTCACTCTCGGAAGACTTCAAGCCTCACATGATCAAAGACGTGATTCGTGACCTTGGAGTGCGGCGGCAACGCGACACTTTAACACAAAGTACTATCCCCGAGGAACCAGTCGCAGTCTCACCGCGTTCACGACGCAGCGTAGCAGAAATGCTGCTTGGTACTGACGATGGCTGATCCGACAATGACTCGAGCTCTACACAAACTGGTAAAGCAGATCACCTGCTGCAGATGTATTAGTGCGGATCATTATGAAGTTATACAACTTATTCTGCTAACGCGTAGTACTTGTTGGCGATGGGGTCGTAGTAGCAGCGCAAAAGGGGTCATAGACTAATTCAACGGACGAAGTCGACGGAGTCTGCGGTCGCGATGTTCGTCTTGGTGGCGAGGTTCGCGCTTTTGCAACGGACCGTTTAACGTCCGTGGAGTATGCTGAAGCGGATGTTCGAGCCGAGTTCTGCTTCGTGGATCGCGCGGATGGTGGAACAACTGGACTATCGGAGCGCTGGATGCTTGCTTGAGCGTTGAGCTCAGCTGTCCAATCTGTCGACTCGAGCAGTCTCTGCAGTCGACGAGATGAGAACGACGACGAGAGATCAACCGACTGTGATGGCTCTACCGATCGATCCTGGGAAGATTTGTTGGCCTTTTTGCTTCTGTTTGCTGAAATGGGAGGAGACTGCAGGACTGGAGATGTAGCTGAAGCCAATCTTGTCGGTAGCTCTGGGGTCTGTTCTTGATGCTCTTGAGTGAGCTGGTTTGCTCGAGTTGGTGTGGGCTGAAAATGTAATTTATCCGCGTCTTCGTTGCGGCTGTCGTTCGACTCAGCATCTTCCACGAGATCCTCTGTACACAAGAAGGAAAGAGGGAGTTCGTATCAAGAGCGCTGTCAATCAACTCCGTTACTAGTCAAGAACGCACCGAAATCGAAGCTCGAATCGTCTACGTCGGCGTGTTGCGATGACTTGCAGCTTTCATCATCGCTTTCAGGTTTACGCTTTGTAGGACGGACCGAGTTTTCGAGGTTCCCAACACCATCACCGTCACAGATATTCTCTCCACTTGCGCTGAGTTCGCTAGTTCTAAGAGCATAGATAGAAAGTTAGACATACAGCAGTGCACAATACACAAATTTCATGATAGAAACAACAACATGAAGCGTACAAGTCCATCGACAGCGCGTTGTCCTCTTCAATGGCGATATCGGAGTCTTCTTCTTGTGCCACAGGTGGGGTCAAATGCCAATCCTTGTCTTGACTGTCGTTCTTAGCTTCTTCACATTCCGCCAGATCCTTCTCAACTATAACCCATTCTTCCCTTTCACTTGTTCCATGACCCACATCACGAGACAGCGTCAAGTTTCGTGTTTGGTCTCGCACTCCGTCGATATCATTTTCCTTTACAGATTTTGCTGAGCTTGGCACTTGTTGGTTCATAAAATCTCCTCCATCACCACAAGCTGTAGCTTGAGGTTGTGGCGTTGGTTGTCTCGCTGCTCGTTTAGCTGCAAGAAGCTTGGCGAGCTCCAGATCATCTGCAGTACCATCAGCGCCAGCTCCTAAACTTTCACTTTTCTTCTCAAGCGGAGGGGTCAATGGTTTCACATCTTGTAGTAGTGAGTCGAAGTCAAACAGCCTTGGCGATCGTTCTACAGCTGGAGAAGTCTTAGGTTTCGTCAAAGATGAGATCGAGAAAACGGACTCGTTGTCTGCACTGTAGCGGGAATTCATCAAGGCTTCCGTAAGCGCATTTTCCCTGTTGCGACGCTGCTTGGGGACTGGGGAAGAGTCCGAGTTCTTCTGTCTGGAGCCATTCAAATCGCGCCTCCAGGACGAACTCAACTGAATCCGATCATCCTCTTCATCTGAAAGCAAAGCACCATCACCGTCATCGTCACAAAGCTGTTCCAGATGCCATTCTCCGCGGTGCAGTGAAGTATGACGCAAGAACAGCTCGCGGTTGCGCTGATTTTCTCGCTCGTCATCGTCTTCCAAGCTCGCCAGCTTTTGCTGTATTTCCCCATAATGGATTGACGAAGGGCTTCACTCTTCCTTCCTGACTGTTGTCCTCTATCATTCGGAGAGGATAGTAAGCTCGAGTGTACACTGCGTGCTGGAGACTTGACGTTTGTCAGCGTTGGTGACTCGGCATATCCGGTCATCTCCTCCTTCTCTTTCTCAAATGACCCGTTGGCTTGAACAGGTAGCAAACTTCTAGGAGAGTCGTCCTCTGCAACTTCAGGGACCTGTTCTTCCGCGAAGGCATGCCTCCGAGAGGGACTGGGAGCTGCTAAACACGGCTCGATCTGCTGTAAAGGTTTTGCCTGCTTCGCTGTAATCACCTTGCCGAGCTTTGACCGCGGCTGACGAAGCTTACTGCCCGTGGTGCTTAATCCGACAGGTGTGCCCGGGCCAACTGCTTCATCAGTAAATGTCTTCGACTGCGTTGCAGCTTCTGGTTGGTTTAATCTGCTTGCTGGGCGCGCTGTCCGTACTCCTTTGCTGATTTGGTGCGAGCGTTCGTAGGTGCAGTTTGGCTGCGGTGAAGAGACTTTATAGTCCCTCCCTTGGTAGTTCTCTTGTCAACAGTAGCAGCAACTCCATGAATGCCAAAGCCGACACCTGAAGCAGACTCCAATCCAAAATACAGCGTCGGCAATGGTTTTGATCCACTAGCCCCAAGCTGCGTCGCTGAGAACAGGAACTGCCGTGGAATATCTCGGACGTCTGCGTGTTTAACAACTTGTGAGCCGCGCGATGGAGCAGGAGCGTCCTTCATGGTGAAAATTCGCTTGAGACGGCAACTGCCCCCAATGCAAATCGACTCCATCGAGCGGTACCCGGTGTCTGGGAAATGCATCTCCGACAAGGATTGAAGATCAAACACCAGATTGATCCACTCGTCTCGTGGTATATCAGCGGCGCTCAACGAAAGCTGGACGTGGAGTGCTGTACGCGCTGTTTCTCGAAAAGCTGAGGCTGCCACGAATCGGCGACGGACCTTTTGAAAGTCCGAGAAGCAGATTTCCACCGAGAACGAGCGCGTGAAAGGAACTAAGACCTGCAACACGACAAAACGCTGTGCAAGACCCAGTGCGGCTCCCAAACCTTTCGGGAGCTGCATCTTAGTCTCAGAGCTACCGTCGAGCTGGAAGGCATTGCCCTTGATACCTTTGTCAAAAGTCTTGGAGATTTTGCCTTGAAGCTTCCACGCCGCGGCCGGTGCCTTGCCCTGTGCACTCAAGAGCTCCACAAATTCACCGCCCTGAAAATACGACATCGATGGTCCTACAAAGCAAAACGAGAAGTGTCCCCCAGTTCAGCAGTTTCCAGCGATCCAGGCTTGTAAATGTAGATGAGCGTTAGATTTACAACCAAGAAGCGCTTTCGTCACCAGTAACAATTGGTGGTGAGCTTTGTCTTGGTTCCTGTTCATCTCCATCCTGTTGGTTATCCAGTTGGGGGCGGCGCTCTTGAGATTGCCATCTCTGCACAAGATTGTGGACATCTTTCATAAGTATCACATGATTCGGAGATCGCTCCTTGAGGAACTCGAATACCCGTCGACGAGTAGCTCCACTCCGCCAAAGCTGCTCCGCCTGTGCGAGAACTGCGGGGTCTTTCACCCGTCGAACCTCGGAATATTGATGGTAAATCACTTCCGAAATTTCGTGGTTGTGCTCCGTCAAATGCTTTGTGACGATCACACTCCAGTTGGTGGCGCCGTCAGTACGCTGCAGGGTGGCACAGATCTTGGCAGGACACTCGGTCGCCCGAACATTGTGACTCACACGTTGGCCACTTCCACGACTACGACGCTTCCAGCCGTGTGTACAGAGGAATGTCTTGGAGTACCATTCGTATCGTTCGGGTACAAGGTGGGCCCGGGACAGTCCGTGAACACCTTGCTCTGTCCTCACAGAATTATCATCTTCACCTTCACGTACAGCAAGACCGCGACTGGCAGCGATTTGACGAAGGCGCGTATTGCGGGATCTGACGGAGTACGTTGTACGAACACGATAAAGCTGGAATGTTGCAGCCGAGTACGCGTCCAGGTACTTGTGAAAATTATTCCACGTGGTGTACCGGTGAATCAACCGCGGTACGCGCCAAACCATCTCTCCGTTCTCGGTTGTCACTTTTTCAATCACCACATTCGAGGAAGGCGTCCAGACCCCTTCGGTGACTTCTGCATACAACAACGCCTCATCAGCTACATCAAATCCAGTCTCAACAGGGGCTAGTGGCTCGCTAGCAGGGACAATAGCAACGTAGTTGCTACCTCCAGCGATTCGAAAGCACGTGCACAGCGCAGTAGAAGAGTTTGCCGGTTCGTTAGCCGATGTCGTTGTACTGGAAGAAGATCCGTGCACACGACAGGCAACAGAAATCACATTGGAGCCTGACTGAGAGACACCACCCGACTTGGCATTGCTGAGAATCGAAATGTTGGCCGACGTGGCTTCTACAGCTCCGCCATCAGCTCCTGTAGCCTCTTTTTGAAGCTGAGTTGCAGCACTAATAGTTGCAAGTTCTGCCTGAGCGAGATCCTGCTGTTGCTGTCGTTGGTTTTCGTGCTCCTGTTCCTGTTGTTGCTGATGAGCTGAAGCTTGCGATACGTAAGCGGATGGGGTGCTGTATGGCAGTAGCACGACCGACGGGATAATCTGTTGAGTCTCAGTTGACATCCCCGCACTAGATGGTTGCATACTTGCCGCCCCATTATCACCGATTTCAACAGCATGGTTGTCGAATAGTTGCACATGGTTTACAACTTCTGCCAGCCCTGCGTCGGAAAGCACACTGGGCTGAGACATCATTGAGACCCCATCAGCTATTGTGCCAGGATCAGAGCCTTGATACAATTTCTGCTTGACCACAGCGCTCTCGTTTGACACATCGATTGCGAGTAGTTCTGGGTCATAAATCCGGCGGTTCTCGCAATAGTGTTGATACAACTCGTGCGATAAGTTGTGATTGTGGTCCACAACGTGCTTTGTTACCACAACGCGCCAGCAGTTCTCGCTGTTGTTTTCGACAGACTCCGTGCCGTTTTCCAGTCCTGATATCGGGTTCGTATATTGCACGGTGGCACAAATCTTCACGGGACACGCAGTTGAACGCACATTATGCGCACTGCGTTTACCTGTTCCCCGGTTCCGCTCCTTCCAGCCATGAGTGCACGTCAGAGTCTTTGAGTACCAACGCCAGGACTCGGGAATCTTACGGGTTGATTGAGCTCCACTCAAGTAAGCGTCAGGGTCACTTGTGCAGCCATTGCTGCCGTCATTCTCTCCGTATCCACCTCGCTTCATCTGCGCCATCTTTTTATTTCTCCCCGCTGCAGAACTCGTCGTTCTCGTGCGGTAGAGCTGATAAGTGGCGTCAGAGTACGTCTTGAGACTCGCATGGAAATCGTCCCAGGAACTAAACACGGACTGGAGTTTGGGGACACGTACAACGATTTCGCGGTGTTCTGCTGCCAGCACAGCCAGGTTTGCGATGCTTGTTTCAGTGGCTATCGGTCCGGACTCCAGTTCAACTGCCGTGTCAGTGCTTTGGCTAGGCTGAGTTTGTATCGAATCAACGGGTGGTGCCATCAGAAGAGCCCCAGTAGCCTCACCAGCAGATGAGTGGGTAACCTCCTCAACGTGGTTACTTAGTCTGTGGTTGTGCTCCTGCACTTGGCGGTTAATCACCACGTTCCACTCGCCATCAACGTTGCGCTCCATCCGAGCCAGCAGCATCGCTGGACATGGGCCAGCATCATTCTCGCCTGCAGCATGATAACTCTTGATTCGTGCTCTGCGTTTCCAGCCAAAAGTGCATATCAGCAGCTTGGAGAACCATTTGTGCTCCTCTGGTATCAGACGCGACGTCGGCGATGCTGCAGCATAACTCGAGTAACTTGCTACGTCGCTGCCGTCCACCGCTGCTTTTGCTGCCACAGATGCTAAGATTTTTGCGTTCCTCGAAGCGACCGACACTGTTGATCGCGTGCGAAACACTTGAGCTGTATCGAACGAGTACTGTGCCAAGAACTCATGGAAAGCGTCCCAAGACGAATGAACCTTCACCGCTATTCGAGGTACACAGAAGCCTCCACCGTGCATCGCTTTGGATGGGACCGTCCCTGGTGTCAGAATCAGCGTTCCTAGAGGAGGCATGACAGCTAATTGGGCCCCAGCTGAAATCCGTGGTCGAATCACAAAGTTGCTGCTGTTTGCGTCGGAAAGCGCCACAAACTGATTGTTTGTGGTGTTTCCGCTGGAAACAGACGACGACGAAGCTGATTCGGACACCATAAATGCCATGGACGCAGCCTGCTGACTCTGTGCAATACCGTCTTCAGCAGACGTCAGCATCCGATAAAGCCCAGCTCGCTGGTCGATCAACGTTGTCAAGTGAGCATTGACCAAGTGTTGAGAAGCCGTTGCAGCTCCAGCCTCAGCGTATCCATCTCCAACCACCGCAAGGAGCTCCGGGTCGTAAATACGTCGGTTCTCAGTGTAGTACAAGTACAGCTCCTTGGATAGCTGGTGGTTGTGTGTCCGCACATGCTTCGTCACCACCACTTTCCACTCCTCTCCTCGGTGCTGTAGCGTCACGCACATTTTCGCCGGACAGCTCGTCGATCGGACCACCCCGGACCCGCGTTTACCAGTGCCTCGATGACGGTCTTTCCACCCGTGCGTGCATTTGAGCGACTTGGAATACCATTGGAATTGCTCCGGGATCAAGGAGCGCTCCGTTGTTTGCTCCCCATTGGACTCGTCACCTGCCAGCCCCACGTTCCTCAGCAGCTCGGCGTGGCTGCCAACAGCGTCTCTCGCTGCACTCTCTGCAATCTTCAAATTGCGGCGCTTGACCGACGTGGTCGAGCGGATCACGTACAGTTGGTACGTGGCCTTGGCGTACTCTTTTAGTGCCAGTTCAAAGGCCTCCCACGAGTCATGAACACACTGCAGCTCCGGTGCTACCACCAATAAGCCCATGGCTGCCAACATGGCTTCACTCTGCTGTTCCACTGTAGTCACGTCTTCAACTGCACTGCTATTGGCCATTATTGGGACTGTAGCCATCTCCTCAGAATGAGGGAGCCCGATATCTGAGACGGTCTCAGTCTCCACGCGCTTGGCAGGGGTGTGTCGTCTGATGCGGACGGTGAGCGCTCTCGCTTTGTCGTCATTGCTGCCCCTGGACAAGCAAACGTTAGTCATGGACGCCCATAGAGCGGAGGACATGTACTGTAGAGTCCACCTTGCGATGGTTCGGTGCCCGAGTGTGTGCCACTGGAACCACAAAAGTTCAGTGCTGACTCGCGACACGGAATATGTACCTTAATTGTACCACTTTCAGACACCTGTGAGAATTGATACTGAAAGGTCGCTAAATTTACGGCGTCATGCTGGTCATTCTTGGAGTTGCTACGAGCAGCACTAGACTCGCGTGGGCAAACTTGGCGACACGATGACCTCCGCGATGTCTGCTCTGTTCAAGCTTGAAATCAATTGGCTGCGGGGACTGTACATCACGCTGTTCTTCTGCAACGCCATCTTCGCGACAATGTTCAAGACCATCGGTAGCGGTGCGTGGGCAAGTAGCGTGTTCTTGCGAGTTTACGAGGTTTCCTAACCACCTCTTGCTGTTGGTAGGGTTGCTGCCTTCGTTTGGCACATTCAGTGACTGTAACCAGACAGCCAACGCATCATGCCAGGGCAACCAGATGATCTTTCGTGCCAGCTTCAGCATCTCAATTTTCTTCTTGCTGCGCGCTCTACTCAGTCGTTTCGGCTGGGCGCAACCACGCGCACGTGCTGTAAAGGTTTTGATTTGGATCGAGGTACCAGTGTTGGTCGCGGTGCTCGTTGGCTCGTTCTACATACCAAGTCGTGCGTTGTGTCTGTTATTCTTCTCTACGAAATGCACTCACTCACATCCGTTGTGTTCATGGTGCGAACTAGCCTTCTTTGACGGGTATGTCCCTTTCACGAGCGTCGCGTCCGGGTTTTTCATCTTGTTTCAGATATTCTCCATCGTCAGCGTTTCGTGTACGACCGAATCTGCGTTAAATGGTACTGTCGGAATACTAACTATTCCTTACTTCTTGATGTTGAACAGATCAACTCCGAGATACACTGCTAGATGGCATAGATTGCGCCGAAAAAGCTACGTCACAGGGTGAGCATTCATGCACCAGGATTGTATGCTTATGGTGCGTTTGCCGCATTTTTGCCGTGTATCTCAAGCTAGCTGTTTATACTAATTTCTCTAGATGGTAGGAAAATTGCATTCGTGGGGGTATGTGCAGGATCGCTTGTCGCTGTAGGTGTTGGCATCACCTACTTGGTACGTGCCTAATCTCCCCGAAGTAATTGCTTGCTGTCTCTTAGCATTTGGGAACAAAGGGGTTAACTCATACATCGTCCACAGTATCAGCGGTTCGGTGAGTGCTCCCTAGGTGTTGCATTTACGACCATCACGATTGTTGCGGCTGGTCTTCTAATCGCCTTATGCGGTAAGCATTTTTTCAACGTTCACGTTCATTTCCAAATCAGTACTCTAAAACCCCTTGCTCTTACAGTCTCCAATTGGTTGGAGGTGGGGTTGCTGCCGCCGTGTGCGATCTCAGCATACCTGGTGCTAATGTGCTGGCAAGCGCTCGTTAGCAATCCTGATAAATCTTGTGAACGTCGCCACCGTCCACCATCTTCCCCAGAAGACGAGCACTCGTCAAACACTGAAAGCATGGTCATCAATGCGGTGATAGCTGCTTTCGCAATGACGTGGACAAGTTGGCGCACATCGAGTGCTGCCACGAAGCTGTTCGTTCGTCAGGTCCGAGCTCCTGCACACAGAGATATCGCTGTCGCTCGACCGGTTGGCGATGATGCTCATCAATTCGCTGGTGTCGTCGTTGTTGACGTGCATGTAGCGCAGCACACCGACGAAAGCCCCACACTCGCCCCAGCGGGAGCAACCGTCGAGCCATGCCAACCGATTCGGGAGCTTGTGCACGAACCGTGGCAATTTTACAGTATGATGTGCCTCGCTGGGCTGTACATGGCCATGGTGCTCACAGACTGGGACTCGGCGGATGGGTACGTCGCAATCCTGCATTGCTCTCTAGTGGACATGACTATCACACTGTCGCTTTTACTCTGTCCACTGCAGCTCCTTCAACAACGTCTCGATGTGGGTCAAGATCGTCGCGCAATGGGTCACAATCCTCTTGTTCTCTTGGACGCTTCTCGCCCCCAAACTCTTCCCCGACCGGGACTTCAGCTAGCACCAGATGACTGGTAGAATGACAAGCTGCGTTGTCGATGCGAGCATTCATTATCTAAATGTATATCCAACACTCTTTCAAGGTCAACTGAGGTAACAGCAGCAACTTCAACTTTCGGTCACAATTCTTCTCAAAATAGTCTACCGGTCGACCATTTTTCACAAATCACAAAAATACTCCAACCCTAGTTTGGGGCGAACTTAATTCCTTATCAGTGCAACGGCCGTCCATGCGTTCGCGCCAGGAGACGGAGTCCGCGGACGTGGCTAGCGCCGCCCCAGCGCCTCCCGCGCCGCAGCTCGGCATCCCAGCAGATGCGCATAACGCCGACACGTCCAACGCCGCCCCCTCGTCGTCGTGGGGGCCGCAGAGCCCGAGAAATCTGCGGCCAAGTCCGACGCGGCGGTTGGTGCGCAGGACGTCTCGCAAAATCAGCTCCTGACGCGTCCGAGGACATCGCAATGGAGGAAAACCTTCCGCAGTGCAAATTCCCAAGTGTGCGGAGTGCGAGCGCGCGGAAAGCGCCTCTCGCGGCGATAAATTGCGCGTGTGCAAAGACTGCAAAGTCGCAGTCCACGAGAAATGCTACACGGACGCCGTGCCAGCTGCAGAGAAGACGGGGATGGGGGACGAAGACGAAGCCATGGGCGGTGCAGACTGGCAGTGTGACTGCTGTCGACTTGGCGTCGAGCGACGGGCTGCCCAGTGTGATTATTGCGGGAAGGCAGGTGGAGATGCAGCTTTGAAGGCTGTGACGAACGCAGATGCTGCTTTTGGAGCCAATTTGACGGTGATAAAGAGGCTTCTACTGAGAAGTTTGGCCATATCTTGTGTATCAATTGGGACCCACGCCGTTTGGCGGCTCACATGGCGAAGCAGAGCACCTGCAAGCGCGTTGAGAAGCCGAAGAAGACAGAGTTGGAGAAAGAGGCGGGTGCAGATGCTGACAATATGGCTGAGAAGAACGAGGAGGTGGTGGTGGTAGAAGAAGAACCCAAGGAGGACAGGCTCGACGCTAGCGAAATTTTGATGCGGAGCTGCCACCGAGCGAGTGCTGCTTCTGCCGCTCGACTGCTGGCGTTCGGATACAATGTCGTCGTGTCAGCTGTGCAAGATATTTTCATGCCATGTGTGCACACCAAGGCAATGGTCACATAGAGCTTCGGACTGCTGGCATCCCGCAGTTTCACGCGTACTGTGACCGTCATCGCGAGTGTACGGAGGATATTGGCGATCTATTGGCAAAGTTAATTACGCGCCCCATCCGGCTGCTCGTGGGACGCGATGACATGCGTCGCTTTGGCACTGTTGCCAAGCATTTGCCAACGTATTCCAGTGCAGCTCCGGTGATTCGCGACCTAGCCTCCTTGGTGGTGGGTTACTGCAACAAGGGTCTTCGTACCAGCAAGGTTGAGCCAGCCGACTACAACGTAAAGCAGCTCCAGGTACTGCAATTCTTCTTGAGTCACGTCCCACAGCTAGAAAAGGTGTACGCACTGCCACCTACGCCTGCTCAAGACATTGTTAATGACAAGAAGCTGTTTCGCCGCCTCGAGAGGGCGTTCAACCCGCCGAGATACTCGGCCAAGTACCCTGGTCCGTTCAGCCAACAGTACACTTGTGATGTGTGTCTAGATCCGTTTCATGAGCGGCAACACCTCTTTTATTGCGCTGGAGGTGACGAATGTGCCATCCCGCACGTTCAGCACTGGAGATGTACGAAGCGCCGGTCCAACGCTCGGGAGCGGGAACGGTATTTACCAGGGGCGGGGAACACTACCAAGAAGAAACAAAAGGCGATGTCGATTGTTCAGGACGGAGTGCGAAAGGACATCACGGTGCCTAAGGGTCTCACTAGCATGACGGATGACATTATTTGTGGTATCTGCCGGGCTCCTGTTGATGCGCGTGGGCTGATCGCGTCCCGCAAGGAAGCGAAGAGACTGGAGTTCGAGAAGAAGGAGAGCAAGTTTGTGCAGAATGGTTGCTACATCAATCCTGTGGGTACCAAAGGGTATTGCGGCTCAACTACTCGCAAGCCACCGACGGACAGTTGGAAACCGAACGGCAATGTATCGGTGCAACATGCAGCAGCGCAGCAGGCACTAGGTCCGCCGAAGATGGATCGGATCAATGTTCAGCGCACGACAAGGTGGCTTGAGTGTGTAGCCCATATCATACGCCTTGTCAGTGCTCAAGCTGCCAAGACTGCGTCCGCTGTGGTTTCGAGTACTGCTCCAACCGGTAAGCTACCAGAGAAACCACCTTCATCCGTGAGCAAACCGACCGCATCACTGCCAGCGAATTCAAGTACCGTGTCCACTACAAGTGCAGCTTCAGCTGGTGACAACAATGGAGCACCCTCAGTTGCAGGAGCCAAAGTGGCAGGGCAGTCTCCAGTAGTGTCTGCCTTCGCTGCTTCTTCTGGTGCTCAACCGAAACCCACTCCTCTCATGACGCCGGCCGTCCAAGTTCTTTCAACGAGGCCATGCGCGTGGTGCGTCCATACGATTCGTACGCGCTCACGAAACTTGAGACCGCTCGCGACATGCTTGTCCGCCGCAGCGGTCCCGGCGTGGCGGTGCTGCGTATGCTCACGCAGGAGTACACGCGCTTCGTATATATCAAGCACACGCGAGCTGTGGAGAAGGCGCGCAATGAGAAGCGCAAACGTGCGGAGCACGAGGCCCAGGAACATCGAGAGAAGGAGCGCAAACGCATCAGCCTCGAGGCGGAGCGCGCGCTCAAGAAGCAGATGCTGGCCATGCGCAACAAGCAGCGACAGCATCTCAAGGCCACGAAGTAGTCAACTAACTGCCTCAATAGGATTGGGACAAGGTGTTCAGATTGATTCCGAACAGCGTAACCTGCGTGTAACCCTGTGATTAGTCGTCCTCGAACTCGCTGTCCGAGTCGGAGGCGGCTCCGTCTGCGATGCCCATTCCTTGCGCGACCTCCTTCTTGACGATGGCGCTGACTTCGATGCACCCGTCGCACACACTCTGGAGCGCGCTCTTGGCGTGCGTGTACGCCATCTTGTAGCCCGGGTGCGAGTTCTGCGGGATCCACGTGACGAAGAAGAGTTTGCTGGCCTTGCGCCCGTCGGCCGTCAGGAACTCGTGGTCGTACACAGCGTAGCGGCAGTCCGAGTCGGGCAGCGCCGCGTTGAAGTCGGCGAACGAGGCGGAGGGCGGCGCCGTGCCGGCCACGACCACCTTGTCGGCCTCGATGCGGAACAGCACGTAGCGGTACTTGCGCCGCATCTTGAGCTGCTTGAACTCGGCCACCACGTCGTCTGTGGGGGCGATGGCGTTGGCTGGCACGTCGTCCTGGTGGCGGATGAACGGGGCCACGCCCGCCGTCTTCATGTGCGGCTCGGCCATGATAATTGCTGCCTTGAAGAAGGGGGAGTATCTGGGTCAAGTTTTGTCACCGAACGGAATCAATCTCGTCACCGAATAGATACAGTCACAAGACGGAATCTGGAGCTACAGTCACAAGACGGAATCCGTACCCTTTTAACGGTACACTTGCAGTTGTGCGGGCACCACGCTGCTCATGCTGACTGTGAGTGGACGCCTTGGCTGCGCTGCCGCATCTCGATCTGTCCCCCTGGTCGTCGTACATCGGTGTATCGACGCTTTGACCTCGAGTCGAAGCGTCCTCTAGCGTTCCTCACGCTTTAAATGGCTCCACTTCTATTATAATTGAAGTGCGCTTAAATATCGACCCCTAGCCCTAAGCGCGCTTAAAAGTCCGGTTCCGGCCCCCTTCGCACGACCTTCGTGCGACCTCCCAAACGAAGGGCGCACCGCTGCCAGTGGCTTCTTCTGGTCCGCAACCGCAGTCGCTTTTGGATCCCCAGTTGAGTTTCCCCCTTCCCAAGGTACGAGCAGGCCGTCTTCCCTCAAACTGTACCCCAGTCTCAGCCACTAATCAGCCCACATTACAGGTCTTTCCCCCAACACACTACTCCACAATGGCTGAAGAGGAGCATGATTACGAGTTCCACTCGGCCGACGCCGGCGCCTCGGAGACGTACCCGTCGGAGGCTGGCCAGATCCGCAAGGGCGGCTTCATCATGATCAAGGGCCACCCGTGCAAGGTCGTGAACGTGTCGACGTCCAAGACGGGCAAGCACGGCCACGCCAAGTGCAACTTCACGGCGCTCGACATCTTCACCAACAAGAAGTACGAGGACATCGTCCCGTCCACGCACACCACGTCCGTCCCCTTCGTGTCGCGCGCCGAGTTCACGCTGCTGGACATCACGGACGACGACTTCGTGGTGATCATGGACGACTCGGGAGAGACCCGCGAGGACATCAAGCTGCCCACGTTCCCGGAAACGTTCGCCGACGAGATCCGCGCGGACTTCGACGACGGCAAGCAGCTGGTGCTGACGGTGCTCAAGGCTTGCGGCACGGAGCAGGTCGTGGCCAAGAAGGAGGACCTGGGCGCGCAGTAAGCCGCGCGACCGACCGCTCGAGTTTGGCCCCTTCCCGTCTTTTGTGGGCGGGGGAAAAACGCCTTTGGAGCCTCGTGGAGCTTCAGCAGCAGTCGCGTTTGCCTATTTTCTATTCTTTTTGAGGGAAGTGGGCGCTGGTAGACGGTGCCGGTGGCCCCTGATTGGGAAGAAGCTGCTGGATGCAGGCGAGGCGCTAAAGTAGGTTGAATATTTCTCTCTTTTTCTTTGGTACTCGCTGGCTGAATGGAGTTGAATCGATCGAAGTTGGGGGCACTGTTTTCTGTTGGCAATTTTGGTGGTAGTCGTGCACAATGTAGCCATGTGACGTACACGTTGTCAAGTCTATTGGTTGTGGCCATTGGGACTCTTGTCTGACGTGGCCAACAGAGCAACCAGCATGAGGGAGACTGCAAGGTGCGCGACCTCGTACAGCATCTGCAGAAGTTACAAAGGATTCGTCAACGTTAGAAGTAGTTTCGTGGTTTTGAGCAGGTACAGTACGCATATCGTACCTTTGGGGCGAAGACACTCCAAATGAACAAGTGGAAGCGCATGAAGTACACCACGACGCTGGGTGGGCATCAAAGAAGTGAGGTTAGATCGATACACGACAAACACTCTTTACAATGGCAAGCCACGTACGTGTAAACGGCGAACCGAAGTGTCTGGTAAGTGAAGACAGCAAGACACGCAGTCTTTCTGACTGGTGTTGGCATGTCTAACCACTGGAAAAGGTTCACAAAGCACACCAGCGGGCCAGAGAACACGCTGACGGAGGTCAATACACCCACGAGTCCTTGAGAATACGACGACAAGCCGTGGTAAGACTGGCTGATGTCGATTGTCGTCACCAAGTGCGAATTTCCCAATGCGAAGAAGGCTGCTTGCGATAGCCACAGTGCTATCCCCGCCACAATGACTCCACTATGCCGAAGCGTGCTGGCTTGCAACAGCCTCGATACTGATTCCATCTGCAGACAGAGGAGACAAAGCGTCGGGAAGTTGGTGTCGCGCTGAAGGAGACACACTAAAAGCCAAGTGATCATTTCCACTTGCGAACTTCGCATCGCTCGTCCAGCCAGGGCCATTAATACAGCGAGGACGATAACACTGACGTACACCACGCGTGCACTGCCGTCAGCATCCAGTGATATCCATCTTGTCAAAGTATTCGAGGCACCCTCTTCAGCTTTGCTCAGACCTGAAAGCTCCTTGACTCTGAGGCTTGCCACCATTCCAGATACAAACAGTAGTCCGCTACAAATACCAACAGAGAACTCGAACAACAATCCCTTCTGCAAAGCTGTTCTCGTGTGACGCGCAGATTTCCACAGTACGACTCCACAAATCAAAGCCACTGGGATACCAAGAGGTACAGGAAACACGGGTGTTGTGGACAGAATCGACACTGAGTCGTCCGTGGCGAACTCGTTTCCAGGCAAGTTGGTGTCAACTTGAAGTCCGTTCAGTCGCCAAAAGTTGATAATTTGATTCCGAGCGCGTAACATTCTTGTTAGCACCAACAACACTCCAACCCAGACGACACTTCTTGAGCTGGAGGCATCAGCTGACGGGTCTTTCCGTCGCAGTAAAAAGGCTCCAAATGCAATGAGTAAAGAAGTCGTCATGAAGAACGCTGTAGCGTGCTCGTTTTCGATTGAGGAACTTGATGACAGACTGGCAATTTGCAAAATGCTGCCAGCGCCCAATATGACAAGTAGGTGCTTTTCACTTTGCTCCACTCCAGGCCATTCCATTTTGACGGCAGTGACAAGCATTGCGAGTGCGATAACACCGCTGAGTAACAGGAAAAATAAGCCGGAGAAAATTGCGGTGGCGTTGTACTCAGATCCGTCACTTTGAGCAACCATGGCTTGTAGGGTCTCGCATGCTTCCAGCACCGCAGCCGCGGTTGACTGATCAACGACGATATTGTCTTCATCTCCTTGCAGTCTCTTGATAATCTTGCTGAGTGGCTCCTTGAATTGCTCGTCAAAACTCACAAGTGCAGACGAGTGGAACTTGACCTTCGCCAAAGTGTATAACTGCTGAAAGTTGCGATATAATGCACGCAAGTAGTAAGACCGGTGGTGAAGAGCTGAACCAGAAGAGGCGCGGACGACATCATTGAGCAACAGGCCAGTACTATACGGTGGAATAAGTAGGCCGAACAGCGAAGAGATCGTCGGCACCAAATCCACCTGACTCTGCTTCTGTTTGTAGCTGTTGCTTGCTGAAGATCGCAATGACTCACCATCGCCACGAAGAAACATCAGCAAAGCTGAAGATTCCTCCAACGTTGCGCCTCCATGATTTCCCACCTCTGACATGCCATGATCACTACACAACAAAACCAGCGACGGTTTCGCCGTCTCGTCGTCTTTCATCCTCATAGCATCCTGGTCTTGCACCGATTCCACCACTAATTGCACGACACCATCCATTTCTTGCAATTTATCTTTCATCAACGGCGATCTCGGTCCACGCAGATGTCCCACATGATCCAAGCCCAGATAATGCAGCACCAAGGCGTCCCAATCTCCGCTCTTCTCATTCTGCATCGTTGGGTCCAGCTCCTCTCTCAAATGTCTTGTAACATTAAAATCCACTTCCACAGTATCTCTCGTATAAAATCCGGACGTTCCGTCCGACCGTTTGAACGTCTCGGGGAACAGCTTCAGCCACGTGTCATCGCCGTAAAACACAAGGCGCTTCCCACTGTTCGCTAACAGCGTCACCAGATTGGAGTCGTCTCCCAATGCAGCCGAGTTGAAATTCTTAAGAATATCAATAAAAGCCGGGGCTTTGCCCGTCACCAGAGCTTTTAGGCGAGGCATCGTCACTGTCGGGACGCTGGCGTGTGCAACGTACCCCAAAGCTCGTCCAGAGGTCACGAGGCCTCTAGTGAAGGGCATATGAGCGTTCAGCTCCTCCTTAACCGGCTGATTATCGTCCTCTGCACCTCCGCGCATTGCAGCACTGCCCAGTACCATGTCAGCGCGTAAGGCATCGATCAACACGACGACAAGACGGTCGTAGGCGGCGTCCAGCTCCTGTTGGTCGTCCAGCTGCGTGTTCGGACCATCCCAGGCGGCAGAAGGGGCTGCCGAGCTCTGGAAGAAGACCTCGTTGAGGCGCAGCAGGCCACTCGAGCTCAGATACGCCCCCAGACCCGCGCACAGACACAGCAGACGCAGCAGCAGCGTCCAAGTCATGACGTTGCAAAATGACACACAACGTACACACAATTGGAATCAGATTTAGACTCAGAAATGTGCACTTCAACTTGCCTTTGTTGCGATCTCCAATCAATGACACTCAGTTTCACTATGAACAGTGCGTGACGACTACGCAAAGTTGCCATTGGCCACGCGTTGGTTCTTGGCGGTGGGGTCGTTGACGCCGAAGCGTGTGCGAAGAACGTTGTAGCGGCACAGCGCGTCGTCGATGTTGACGTAGGTGCCTTGAAGGTGACGCACACCATCCGAGCACGGTGTGAACTGCTTCCTTCCGTGCAGGACTCTGTCAAATTAGAGCGAAAAAGACACGATAGTGAGAGACGGGATTTAAATATGAGAACATGACGGCGGTGGCGTACCTGCGCTGGTTGAAGATCACAGTGTCGCCCTGCTTCAGTCTGAACTCGTAGCGATGCTTACCACCTTCAACAAGCTCGTGAAAGACGCGGTAGGCGTCGTAGTACGGCATGACGTCCTTGAATGGAACCTTCAACGGCCCCTCAAACGGAGGACTCCAGTGCACAGCGACCACTTCATCGCGATGGTTGAGCTGAATATGCGGACGCTGGAACTCCATAATGGTCGCCTTCTCGCGAGTGAGGTGGTGCTTCTTGAATGTAGCCGGCACACGACAGAACACGGCAAAATGTTCAGGGTGGAGACGACGGAATTCTTCCGCGACGGCGAACACGTCCACAAATGTCGATTCTCCACCTTTCACTGACTCGTCAAAGCGCAATGCGTGCAGGAACTGGAGTCCAGGAGGAGACTCGTAGTACGCCAAATCGACGTGGCTTTTCAGGTACACCGTGGTATACGCAATGTTGACCTAACAACAGAGACCAACAGCAGTCTTGATCAGCAAATGCACGTCACTCTTGTCATTTTAAAGCTGGAGGACTCACGGGTTTAGGCTCAGCAACCACGTCAAATACATCACCATACTGAAATCTGCACAAGCACAAACCCACATTAATCAAGGGAGTCTAGGGGGTAACGTTGATACCCCGCATGAACGTACGAATGGGAGACGGGTGCAATACGCTCAGCGAGTGTTTTGACTGCGCGTGGCTCAGATGGCGTGTTGCGAATGACAGTGAACCCGTGGTCCACAACCTGGCGGAGCGCTTCATACAACCCCTCGTCATTGGTTGTGTCCATCATACGAGCATACTCCGCCGAAGGGACGGGAGCGTCAAGTGCCAACGGCGTCGTGACCATGTCACGAGCATACTGGTCCAAAGCCCAATCGGAGTAGCTGTTTTCAACCAGCCACTTGCACGAGAAACTCGACTCGTGGTGGTCATTCCACACGATGTTCAGCGCGTCGCCCTTGACTGCACCCCAGCACACCACACAAAGATCAGTGCAACTAATGACCCCCAACAAACCCCACAGGGCTCTCACCGAACACTTTCTCGATGTCAAGCTGCTCCTGATCAATCTCAGCGCAGCTCACAACTCGCTGGCCCGTCGAGTGTCCACACTCCGGACATTGGCACCACGTGCGCAGATGCAGCAGATGGAACTTGCTCCGCTTGCCGTCCTGCCAGCGCAGCGTAATAAACTCGCGGTGTTGCACGTCCACCTAAGCAGCTGCCATAATTGTGAACGTTTGCGTCAGTCTCTTCCCTTACAGCCAAAGAGCTCGAAACCACTCACGTTCTGGGTGATGGACGGGCGCTCCTCGTTGTCCAAAGTGTCCGTCACACTGGAAAAGTGGCGATTGGCCTGGCGGGAGACTGCAAATAGCGAAAAACAACCTGCGTCAACGTCTTTTACCCCCAAGATCGTGGCCGAAATGACGCACACCTTGCTGCATCCAGCTGCGTGGGGCCATTGGCGCCATTGCTAGAGGCTGCGAGGCCACAGCGGCCGCAAAAACACGAGGAGCAACTCGGGAAAAGCGACGCATCGTATAATTCCAAGTGCTCGCTCCACCGCAAAAACTGAAGTGCGAGGGAAAATGACGACTGAAGTTCAAAGTGGAGCCATCGTGCTCGCTAGATGTTGTTCGGCGTTTACGGCATTCAATGAATACAAATTGCATGTCAACCTTGGCAAGCGTACCTGCTCTTGGAGAGATTGAAACGCACTAAGGATAAAATGGACGTTGAAGATAGCTTGCATTACGCTGGACTTGCAATGAACTTGACAACCCTTCAGCAGAGAACGACTTCATGGATGGAAGTGCAAGACATTAATGGGAATCCAAAGGAGAGGGCGGTGGAATAGCTACTCAGTCTTGGCTGGAGGAGGCTCCGTAGACTGCGGGCTGCTCGGTGCGCTGCTCTTGTGCCCACTGCACGTGACCAAGCGGTTCAGAAACTCACAAACCTCGTTGGTGTCGCGCAGCGTGAACGAGGCGTCGGTAGACATGCTCGTCTCCGTCACGACGATGCCCACGCCCTTGCGGTTGCAGTGCGCCTGGAAGAGCTGGAACGCGTCTTCGTCCGTGGTGTCGTCGCCGATATAAATAGTGTACACGTCGTCGTGCTCGTCTAGCCCAAGCGCCTGCAGCAGCCACAGCAGCGCCTTGCCCTTGTTCCAGTCGATCTTGGGCTTGAACTCGTAGACCATCTTGCCCTCGTTCATTCTGCCAGTCAAAAGCCTCGCCAAGTCAGCATTACAGGCCAAAAACACACACAAGCAGGGATGCAAGCATCCTACTTGATTCGAGGGTGCTCGTCTTTCACTTTGTGCGCCATAGTCGAAATCTGCGGGCGTGCAGCAGGGTCCACATTTCTGCAAAGTCATTCACCACCGTCAGCGAAAACCAGTTGCAACCTTCCAACTCAATTGTACCCACCTGTAGTGCAGTGACACTGAGAAGATGTTGTCCTCCACCTCCGCGCCCTCAACGTCTTTGATCTGCTCGCCCAACTCGTCGCGGAGCTCGTGCAGATCCGTCAGAAACTGCTCCGCCACTTGGTTCTTGATCGAGGTGCCGTCGGGCCCTTCAATGTCAAACCCGTGGCTGCCGGCATAGTACAGTTGCGGGATGCTCACGAACTTCTGGATCTTGTGCAGCGAGCGGCCCGAGATGACGCCCGTGATGAACTTCTCGCGCAGCTTCTCGAGCGTGTCCTTCATGGCGGGCGACAGCAGCGCCAGCGCCGGGTCGTTCACGATGGGCGTCAACGTGCCGTCGTAGTCCAGGAAAACCACCAGGCGGTGGTCGCGGAAGAGCTTCTGCAGCTCGCTGAAGTTGGTCAGCGCGTTCGCGTTGCTCACAGAGAGTCGACGCGGCGGAATCGGCCGCTGCAGCTGCTTGGCGGCCGTGGCAGTGGCGGGCGCAGCCATCGCAGGCTGTTAATACGGAGTCGGCACCACACGGACAACTCGCGAGTGAGCCGCAGCGGAATAGTGCGAGTGGCACATGGCCGATTTTGCTGACGACACAGCCCAAAATAGAAATTATCGAGACGGCCATTGGCCGAAAAGAGGCACGGAAAAAGCGGATTGGCTAGAGCAGTTGACTTTGCGTTTGGGCTGAGACCGGACAGATGCGAGGCGACCACTGCAGCACCTTCCCCGGCCGGCGCAAGGGTATTTACAAGTTTTGCGGCGCGTGGGGAAGGAAATGGGCGAGCGCGGGACATTTCAGCGTTGGACTGTGATGTTGAAGTGGCAGCAGTGGAATTCTGGGATTCGGGGTGGCCCTGGGACGAGCTCCTTTAGTTCGACACCGCGTCTCTCTTTTAATGCAATGTGGGACACGAGACCGGTTAGTGGTCGAGGTGGCCAAGGATCACCAGGTCGTCGTCTAGAACGTGGTAGCGAGGGGTTTGCAGGCGGGGAAATGTTGGCGGAGCGGGTGTGTTGGGAACGAGCAAGCTGCTCACTGCACGAAGACCTCCGATCTGAAGCAGCAGCGGATGGTTAGACAGTACACACGGCACTGAAGCGGTATGCAGCAACGCACGAAAGTGGGGGCAATGGTGACGACAACGAGGTCGATAAAGTGCCGCCGCGAAGCTTCCTGGAGACACGACGTCAAAATGGCAGCACCGCCCTCGACCATGATGCTGTTGAGTCCATTTTGCTTTGCAACGCCTTGCGGAACGAATCAGTACGAATTTAAGTGATAATAATTAACACCAAGCAATATTGGAAACGAACGTACGGAAGGCGTCGACAAGATCGACGTGATCGCGGCCGTCTTCTCCACGCACAGTCTGGCATTCCAGAACTTGAGCCCCCAATGCTTCAAGAGATCGTTTCCTCTTTAAAACATCTACAAGCAGACAGTGTCAACTGCAGTTCACCTCGAGAGCTGAAGACCAAGCAAGCTGCTTACCTGGATCCTGCAATCCTCGCCCGAAAAGGATGATCGGCTTTTCACACGTTGGCAGCGTAAACAACTTGATGGTCGTCGGGCAGCGCAGACTCGTGTCAACGATGATCGGCCGTGGATTGTTCCCTGTACATCAGCAATACTCAGCACCTTTGTGTTCAACATCTCTGCAGCAAATGTCCACACCTTCCGCTAGTCGCGCGTTCAACGACGGGTTATCTGCGATCACAGTCCCCACGCCCACCAAAATCCCGTCGTGCAGTGTGCGCAGCATGTGCGTCATCTTCATCGACGCTGGTCCGCTTAACAGCGTCGGCTTCCCTGATCAATTCAGCTCGTCAGCCTCGTGGCACAGAACTTGCAGTCGCTGTCGATCGTGCGCACCTCTTTCCGCTGCCAGAGACCCGTCGATGCTCTGTGCGTACGTCAGCGTCACGAAGGGCAGCGCGCCCTCTTTCCTCCCGCTATCCTGCGCCTCGCACACCTGGCGCCGCACATCCAGCAGCACTTTGCCTGCCATGACGTCCAAATCAAAAAGTGAAGCCATGTATAACCAAATAGCCACTTTCTGCCAATCAGATCACGCCATATATGTATCTTGAACTTTGTATGGGTGAGAGAGTGCTATCCGGTGGCCGCACGTAAAGGTTCCAGTATCACAAAGACTGAACCGGTGAAGATGGCAGCGATGTTGGTGCGTAACGCGATGCAGCGCGCGGTGGCGTTCCTGCAGCACAAGATGTTCCCGACGTCGCAGATGCCGGCGCTGATCCTGGCGCCCCTGGCGCTCAATGGCGCGTCGGCGCTGCCTTCCAACCCGCTGGCTGACGCCATTTGGCTGGCCGCCCCAAGTCCAAGGTACGACAAGTAGCAACATACAGCAACTGCAATTCGTAGCAGTCTTTTGATGCATTGAGGAGACTCAGATGAAGGCAGAGAAAAAGCTGCTTCTGTAGCAGCGGAGCTGGAGGAAGCGTCGAGAGTGGTTTGGACTGACGGACGTGTTGGTATTTTTACTGCTGTGGCTGTAGGTGACGCTGTCCCGCAAGAGGATTCGCAACAACGACCTGAGCAAGCGCCTCAAGAACATCGTGCATTTCCAGGACTGCCCTCTGTGCGGCGATAAGAAGCTGCGTCACCGTCTGTGCATGACCTGCTTCAAGAAGGGCAAGTACTTTGTGTAAACAACGTCCGACACCACCACCACGCACACATCAGACAAGAGAGAAAAGGATGGATGAATATATAGATGTCTGCCTTGCAGACGACCACGCAGCACCTCCATGCCTCTCATATCCCTTTTTCAATTGGTTAAAAACCCAGGCTCTTCCTCGTGCCGTGAAGTGACGACATTACGAGACATCTCCGCCGTTAGACAGGAGTTGGCTCACTT
Organism: Phytophthora syringae; assembly: GCA_012656105.1. Lineage (NCBI taxonomy): Eukaryota > Oomycota > Peronosporomycetes > Peronosporales > Peronosporaceae > Phytophthora > Phytophthora syringae. The sequence continues at coordinate 234,128 of JAAKBD010000084.1, forward strand.
TTCAATTCTCTTCTCAACACCCAAGTATAGTTCCTAGAGACACACGTCGTTCATTGGTCAGAAGTTTTCCGCGAGAGTTTCGCCCATCAAAGCCTTTTGGATACGTTAAAGTGGTGATGGACGACGTGTCCGTTGGGCTCTCCATTAGCGAGATGGAGCACCAGAACGCTTCGTTCCTGGGCGCGTCAGCGTCTCCCGCCGCAGTGCAGCCCCCGCACAAGCCCGTGCCAGTGCCAGCTTCAGTGACGACCCCTGCGCCTGCCAATCCGTCCGCTACGATACCCATGCCGCCTGTGCCGCCTGTGGCTGCGGCTCCGAGCGCCGGAGAGGAACATCTGCGCGTCTCCTACCACTGCAAAGCCTCCAAGTGCTTCCGTCTGCAATGGGAGGCGGAGAGTGAGCTAAGAAAACTTTCAAGAGTCGAGGGAGTGCACTGACATTGATTGACTGTGGTTGTTGTAGTGAACCCGCGCTGTCCCCGACAGACGACAATTGTGACGGACAACAAGGTCTACATCTTCGACGGGTTTTATTTATTGTGTCATGGAGACCCGCCCGAAGTGCCGCGGGTGAGTTTTTATGACATTTTTACTTTTGTGCTGCTGTGAGTGAACAAAAATGTTGTGGTGGTGCTTGCTTTGACAGTTTGAGTATACGCGTGGTGGGGTCATGTGCAAGATCCGGTTCGTCCCGGAGGAGCTGCCGTCGTCGGTGCGCGGGACGACCGGCAACGACGTGGATGCGGACGTCCATGGAGAAGTTCATCGTTCGTTCTGCGACTCGCTGTTCTTGCTGCAACGATACATTTTCGAGCAATTGCTAGGCATTCAACCGGCTCACTTGTTCAGTAAAGTTTTCCCGGACCCAGCACACGCCACGGGGGACGCGTCCGAGATTTGTGGCGACTATCATTTGGTGCCACGCTTTATCGCCGTGAACGAGGAGCCACTGCTCCATGCTGAAGACTTGCATTCGCCTAATCGTGTGGGGTATGCGGTGGGACGATTGCTGTCAGTGCAGAAAGTGTTGGAGTATCTCGATACGAGTGCAAAGTTCACGGGACGCGATTTCCTACTGCAGTTTGATCACCGGGAGCTTGTGGACTGCATCGTCTCCACTCGCATCAACGGCCTCCCGAGCGCCTTCCGTGTTGATCAGCTTGTATCAGAGTCCCGCGAAGTAGAGGAGGGTAAACCCCTCCTGATGGCGTCGTCACGAAAGATGGTCGATACATAGTGCGTGCAATCGCCCACCGTAGCCAAGGTGCACGCAACTATGATGGTGCCAAGTCCAAAAAGAGAATTCGTAAGTGGCAGGAAGAGGGAGAGTTTCTCCAGTTATCACCGGAGGTGGAACCTTTTTCGAAAAAGTGCGCCCTGCTGAATGCCATCTTACGGGTATTCGAACGGATCTCTTTGAAGTGGGTAGCGCGATGCCAATGGTGCTCAAGTACATCCGCCACTTCAGTCTGCTGACAAGCTTCGAGACGGCAATGGGTTTGAAATTTACGGACAAGGCGCTGTTGCGCCAAGCGTTCACCCACGGCTCATACATCGACGTTGGGATGCAGAATGTCAACACAGTCGAGGCGACACGATCACGGGTGCGACTTGGACACGTATTTGAGAATATCCCCTCTCTCAAACGATCACGCAGTAAGCTTCTGGATGGCGACGAAACTGTGCCGGGCAAGGCAGCAGGAAACAACGCCACCGAATTGAGGCAGATCGCAGAGATACACTTGTCAGGGGATTTCAAGGAGGAATTCCACTCGCGTTATCTGTGTCCGTATGAGCGGCTGGAGTTTCTGGGCGACGCTGTTCTTGGATTTCTCGTGGCTTCGTCGGCATTTCTGAAGCTGCCCACCGCCGAGGAAAGCTTCCTCCACCAGACTCGTGTTGATATCGTCAACAATGAAAGTCTCGGTAAGATGGCAAAGACGGCGAACTTTGAGTTGCTGTTTCTGAGTGCGTTCGACTTGGCCAAATTGAATAAAGAGATCAAGGCAAAAATCACGGCCGACTGCTTCGAAGCTCTGCTAGGTGCACTCTACAAAGACCAAGGAATTGTACCGTGCCGCGCGCTGCTGGGCAAACTCATGGGTATGCACGATGCCGAGCTTCGTGATCTGTGCTTCCTTTCAACCGATGAATTCCTGGACGAGGCGAATAAGTTCGTAGATAAAGATCGCTCTGCTATTAAACAGTGGAGCAAGTACACGGAGACGAGACTACTGCATCGTCGTTTTGTGGCGCGTACCGGTGTGGACATCGCCAATACGCACTTATGGCTGCAAGCTTTCACGCATGCTTCGTTCCAGAAACCTCAAATTGACGATGACGAGTTCATAGGTCACGATCCCAGCTACGAACGCATCGAGTTTCTTGGTGATGCTGTGCTGCAGCTACTATCGTCCGAGTTCCTCGTTGATGCGTTCCCGTACCACCAAGAACACCTGCTCACGGAAGTACGCTCTTCACTGGTGAAAAACACGAAGCTGGCAATTGTGGCACGTAAAGCTGGCTATGAAGAGTTTATCCGTTTGGGCAACGAGGTGAAGAAGAACGGCAATTTGTATGTGGAAGACGTACTAGCTGATGTGTTCGAAGCTTCTCTTGGCGCTGTGTTCATGGAGAACCCCGGCGATTTAGGTAAAGTTCGCTCGATCCTAGAGCGTTTGCTGTTCCCACGTCTGACAGAGGCTATTCGTCGTCGCCAGTGGATGAATCCGCGCAAGGTGTTCGCGCACTACGTGATGCAGTGGAGTCGCTCAAGCGGTCGGCAGATTTCGTGTCAATTCAAGACTATCAAGGCAGCTGGGGCGACTGGCGAAGCGGGTGTATTGGTTCGCAAGGACAAAGAAGACAGTGAGTCGGAGACTGGAGCTGCCAAGAAGAAGAAGAAGAACGAGCCGCCCAAACACGCTGTGGCTCTGTACGTGAACAAGTTTCAAGTGGCGCGTGCGGTTGGTCGAACCATCAACGCAGCTCAAGACGCCGCCTGCACGAAAGCGCTGATGCTTTACGGCGTTCGACTGCATGAAGACTGAGGTAACCTCAGTCCTCAGTGAGTTGAAGTGCATTTGATGTACGAAGTATCAAAGGATTAGCAGTCTTCTTGAAGTGGTCTTGTCTGGGTGTTGGTCTAACGAACTAATCCTTCGCTTTCTTCACACTTGACGGTGGTGGTCCAGGCGGAAGAGGAGGTTTCGGCTTTTTCCCCGGCGGCAGTGGGGGTGGCTTGGGCTTCGAGGCCCCGTCCTGCGGTGGTCTACGCGGCTTGCCCTCCTTCTTCTGCCCACCGAGCATCTTCTGTGCCACGGGGTCGTTCTTGCCATAGAAGCGGTCCTTGATGTTCTGCTTGGCGAGGGGTCGTCCTTGTCGCGCGGCATCTCGTGCAGATACGGGCACTCGTCGCCCCGATTGCACTCTCCTCGAGCGTAGAAGGAGCACAAGTGGGCGCGGTTGCGCTTGTAGTACGGCTCCCGTCTCGCAATCCTCAGCAGCGCCGTATTGGCTGAGCCTGAAGCTTTGCCATAGGCCGAAACGGCTCCTTCCTGCTCCAACATGCGGCTGTGCTGCTGCGAGAACCACTCGCGGTTGGCGTCGCTCTCGGGCACATTGACGGCCGCCTGGGCGTCGTCGCCCTCCTCCTTGGCCAGGAACGCGTCCCGCACCTGCACGGGCAGGTGGAACTGCAGGTCCAGCACGCACGTCTGGCACACGTTCTTCATGCGCGCGCAGGTCTGACACACCTCCGTCTTCTTGTACCGCGCGCGCTTGCCCGGCTTCCAGCGGAAGACCGTGAAGGGCCGCGCGCAGATCTTGCACGCGCAGCCGTACGCCTCCTTCATCATGCGCACGTACGGGTTCTCCCCAGACAGCCCTCGCACAGCAGCGGGAACTCCTCCGACTCCCACGCCGTCTTGTTCACGTCCGCCTTGATGGCGAAGCCGCGCTCTCCCATAGTGTTAGACGAAAGTAGTAGTGACTGGAAGGCCCGATCAAATAATCTTTTCGTCCAATGAGATAGTCGTACTTAGAAGAGACTTGAAATAAATGAAATCTTTTCAGCCAATGCGATGCTCGTACTTAGTAGATACGTGAAGATACTTGTTGAAACGTAATCGGTGATGGGATTTGAGCAATTTGCGGGGATAGGAGAGGATGGCGTCGGTGTTGCGGCGCGCGGGCGTGGCGCGGCTGGCCAACCGGCGGATGACGCAGCTGCAAGGGGCGGATGCGTCGCGCTTCATCCAGGCGGTGCTGACGAACGACATGAAGCTCGTGACGCGCCGCGGAGACGCGATCTACGGCGGCTTCTTGAGCACTAAAGGGCGCGTGGTGGGCGACTGCAACGTGCTGCAGCTGGCGGACGACGCGTTCCTGTTGGACTACGACGAGGACGTGGCCGAGGCGCTCAACAAGCACTGGAAGCGCTACAAGATCCGCATGAAGGTGAAGATCGAGGACAAGACGGACGCCTTTGCGCTCTATTCGACGGTACCGGCGGTGGTGGAGGAGAAGGACGCGGCGCTGCACCCGTCAATTGCTGTGGTGGATGAGCTGCAGACGCTCAATGCTGGAGAGAACACGGTGGTGTATGTGGATCCACGAGGAGAACACTTTGGTGTGAGGGCTATCGTCCCTGCTGACGCAACTTGTAAGGAGCGTAGAGGGCTGGATTGGACTGCAATTGTGCTGACACTGTGTCGTTTCTGGTACGGACGTTGTAGTGAAGCTGCCGGAGGGATACGAGACGATGGAGACGTCGGCGTACTTGGATCACCGCATCGCTCTCGGCGTCGCGGAAGGGTGAAGATATTACTTGTAATGTCGTCTGTGTGGAGTGGTTCTGAGTGTGGACATGTATGATGTAGGAAGGAGCTTGTGGACGGAATTCCGCTCGAGTGCAACCTCGACTTGCTGCAGGGCGTGTCTTTCCGCAAGGGCTGCTACGTCGGCCAGGAGCTCACGGCTCGCACGCAGTTCAAGGGCAACATCCGGAAGCGGTTAGTGCCCGTTGCGTTGATTCCTTCGGAGCAGCAGGACGTGATTAAAACGCTATCGGAGCTGGCGTTCAAGCCGTTCGATGCAACATCACATGGACCATTGCGTGCCTACCTAGCGGGTTCCAAGGGCTGGGAGGACGTGAAGGCACCGGAAGCAGGCGACAAGATCGTGGCCACCGGTCAAACGAAAGCAGTCGGAACGATCTTCAATGTCGGCAAGGACGTGAGCAGTGCGATTGCCATGATGCGACTGGGAAATCTGCTGCCGACTGCTTCAGAGGATGGAGAGATTGTGCCAACTATGAACTTCTCGACCCAAGACGGTGCCTTCCACGCTGTTCCATATCAACCGGCATGGTGGCCTCAGTTGGACGTTAAGACGGGAAAGATGGTGCTGTAGCGGTTGCCACATTTTGTAACCAGCAACAAACACTTGCAGCATCACTTTTCCCACTTTGAAGTTCTTCTTGGAATATCATGTTGAGCGACGTATTCGTTACTACAGTTCAAAATAGCTTGGAAATCGAAATATTGACATGAAATACAGGGGATATCAAGTCTGAGGTCGTCTGTGAAGATACTTTCTCACAATCTCCCTGTCAGCATGGCGGACGAGCAGCTCCAACGGGACCAAGCGCAGCTCCGCGCTGCGATCGACGGCCTCTCCAGCGAGGCATTTAAGGTACGTACTGCGCTATAGCAGCAGCCATCCTGTCGCATTTCTTGCTGTCCCATTCGCTCGAAACTCATTGAGAAATCCCTTCTTGACAGATGCACATGCTGGAAGCTTTGGAAGCGTTCGGCGGGTCCAGCAGCTCCACGCCAGCAGCAGCTGCGACGCAGACGGAAGGCGACAAGGGCGATGCAATTGCTGCCAAGTTGAAGTCGGTCACTGTGCAGAAGCCCCGAGACGCGCTCTTCGTGGCGATCCACGCACTGCTACTTGAAGCAGGTACGGACCATTTAAATGATGTCTTTGACGGTGGACAGTGGGTAATAATGGTATCTGTCTGTAAGGTTACAAGATGGCGACGGCTGCGAGCTCCGAGCTCGCGCTGCCTGAGAACTGGGATGCCAGCAGTGCAAATGGACTGTTCAATGCTGCCTACGTCCACCCTAACGACGACTCGGTGCAGTTTTCTCTGCAGGTATGAGAGCCTGCTGGATGAGTGACGCCCGTGAGCTGTGTGAAGATGTTTCTGAACTATTATTTTGCGATTTTTGTTGTTGTTATAGTGCTTGTTCGTTGGAGGGAAATTCGAGGTGTACATCTCGGACGACAAGGCCCACACGCACTCGATCGAGTTGAGGTACCATCTCTGAAGAGTGTTTTTAGTTGACGCTACTGTCGGCTAACCATATTGCTGTTTGATCGGGTAGTGCGGATGACTTTATCTCTTCAGGTGATTCGACATCTCCTGTAGCTGCGGTAGGCGTACTCCAGAATTTGAAGACACTGCGGGAGAAGTTTACCCCGTTTGCGGAGAGCATTCGACCAGCGAAGAAGAAAGTGGCTACTTCGGTGGTCAGCAGCCCGGGACTCGTGTACCCGCCAGGAAGAGATGACCGAGTCTATGGGGCTCCAGCTCCTGTTCGTATTCCACCGGTATGTTTTATCACTTCTGCTCCTGAATCCTAGCTGGTCTCATCACTAACGTGTCCATCCTTGACGTCTTGCAGGTTGGTGGCGGTGATGCTTTTCCACCGGGACTCGGTGGTGGCAACCCGGACATGCTGGTCGGTCCTGATCACCCGCTCTTCGGGCATCGTGGAGATCCGTCCATGGGTCCTGTTCCCGGCGCTCGCTTCGATCCGTTTGGTCCGTCCATCGATCCACTAGGTCCCAGTGGCTTCCGTCCTCCTCCGCGTGGTCCCGCTCCAACGATGCCGTTTGGTGGTCCGGGTCCAGATCACTTGCGTATGCCTCGTGACGACGACATGGATCCCGATTTTGGTTTTGGTGGCAGCCGTGGCAGTCGTGGCGGTGGCGGGTTCTCGCAGCCATTTGGTTCCAACCACTCGTTCTTCTAAGCAAGCCTGCAGACAATCGCCAAGCTGAATTATTGAAGGCAAAACTACAGAGAGCACATTGTGTACTGTAGTGAGTAGCAAGCAAGCAACAACCATAATGCCATCCATGTTGAAGTCCTCGGTATATGTAGCCATCTTTCAGTTTTAGAGCGCAATAACATTGTCTCGGTTTAAGAGCAGGTTTAGAGCACAATAATATTGTCTCAGTTTTAGAGCACATTGCAACGATGTCGGGTGCTGCTCAAGATGCCACCGCGCTGTCGCTCTCTGCGCTCATAGCAGGCGTCACCGACACAACCCAAGCTAACGACATCATACGCATCGAGCAGCTCAAGTCCCTTGCCGAGTTGTGCGCTGGAACGCTGTCCCGCGACGACGTAGCACTGCTCATACAGTTGAAGAGCACTCTCCTAAATGGACATTTGTACGCCGGTGACAGTGACGACGTGTCGGATCTGCATGCAGCCAAGTGGAAGTTGCTCACCAATTTATTACGCATCGACAGGTCTGAATTCGCAGTCTCAGAGGCGGATTTACAGTCAGTTCTGAGCTTGATGGTGGCCGATCGCTTCGTGTCGAGTGACGTGCTCACGGCAATGGCTCAGTGGCTGGTGCAGCTCGTCAATAGCAGCAAATTGGAGCTTCCAGCTGTTGAGAATCTGCTGAGCTTGAAATTTCCAGGTGAAGAGCAGGACGAGACGTTCCTGGAGCTCATCAAGCAAATGTACGTGACGTTGAGGGACCAGCAGCTACGACAGGAACTTGCTCAGAGTTTGGAGACGTTGGTGGGTAGTAAGGACCAAGCCAAGCAGACTGTCAAGACTGGAGTACTGCGGAGTATCCTACTGGTGGCATTGGAGCAACCGGATGCTCTTAATGCGGCCTTGTTGAACAATTTTGTGGTTGTGGGAACTCGAGTGGCGTCGTTTGTGTGCTTCGAAGCGGCGGCGTCTGAGCTGACGGCTAAGAAGATTGAGAAGGGTGGATCGGTACTGCTTGAGAAAAGATGTGCTGTTTGTGACGTAGTTGTGGCGTTGATGCTCAGTGGAGTGTCACTCGTGTTTGCCGACGCAGTGCGCATGCTGCAGTTGCTGATTGATAGTTCGACGTGTCGAACTTTGTTACCGGCGGTTCCTGACTTGCGTGGTGCTTTGGAGAAAGCTCACACTTTGGCAAGACTGAAGGACAACAAACTGGCTCATGACGAATACTTGAAAGAACTTTGCGAGGCACAGTATGGCTTTCTAAGTCTCGAGATTGATGTGTTCGAGCGTCAACATGGAAGTATTGTGGGTCTGCCGTCTGAAGATGAAGCGGAGAGCTCTGGGGAGAAAGCTTTAGAGTTGGCGGCGACTTACAAAACGAAAGGAAATGTGTTCTTCCGGCGTGGAAACTTCCCCACAGCGCGCGTATTCTACCGGCGTGCAATTGCAGTTCGTCGTGGCGCACAACTCCAAGAAGAAACTTCGCTTCGATCGCTTTCTGTTGATGAACTTCTGGCACGTTGTAGTATTGGCGCCAGCGTGCAAGTTTGTTCGCGTCGAGGTGATGACTGGGAGGATGCAATGGTATCCGACGTTGAAGGAAAAGGGGCTTCGAGCCAAGTGGAAGTGCTTTACGATGCTGGTGACCGCGAGGACGAGTGGGTCTCCATTTCTCGCGTCCGACTGCGAATGAACACCACTCTGCTCACTGCATTCGACGACCTAGCAGTGGATTGCTCGATGAACATGGGGAAAGCGTTTGCTGCGCTAGGTGACCATGATCAAGCTGTGCAATGCTTTACTCACGCGCTCTCTCTCCGTGGCGGTAAACTGATTGTAGCGCTGTACTCTCGCGGAGTGTCTAACATGGCACGTCGAGACCTCACAGCTGCACAACAAGATCTGTGGGATGCTAATCAGCAGTGTCGACTGCATCAGAAGAGCAGCACGAGTGGGGGCACAAGCAAGACAAACGCCCGAGATGCGAAGCAGATGCGTACATTGCACAAACAAATCGTCGTGGCCTACAAGAAGCTGCAGCAAATGCACGCAAACAAGAAGCGCCTCGACAAGAAGGTCATCAAGCAAATGGTAAAGTACTTGTCTACTCTTCCTGCTCTCCAAGATGAGTAGATTAAACAGGCTGTATTCGATGTCAATTGCCGACATTTGGACTGGAACATAGTGGCGCATACCCTGCCAACGTAGGAGAAACCTCTTCAAATTCTAAGAAAGAGATATCCTCTCGTGTGCGTATTGAATTCGTGTGGGTCTATGCTGGACCAACACGGATACCCTTGGTAGACTGCTCGTATACACACGTTTCCATCAGAATTCGCTGCGCCTTGGGGTGTTCAATGAAAACGTGCAGCTCGGAGATCGCGCGCTCGACATGACCCTCCTGGTTGTTGAGGTACGCGTACTCCTCTGCAATGTGCTGGTAACGTCGCGTAATGTCTGTCATCTGCAGCAAAAACATTTAGAAAACATAAATAACGTAAGTTCTACCTGCAATCAACCAACTACGCAGCATAACCATACCCTGGCTTTCGATGGTGTGCGGTAGAACGCCTCCTTCTGCGCGTCAATCTCGGCAAAAGCTTTGGCCAGTGGATCCGCGTGCTCCATCGCTTCATCTTCATCTCCACGCCAGAATCGCGAAATCGTCTTGCCTAGTTTCCCCATGAACTTGGTCGACATCTCCTTGGCCTTGTCCGCCTGCTCGGCACTCAAGAACGGCAGCAACTGCGCCGCTCCCGTCTCTGGCTCCTCCCTTCCGCGCTTGTTCGAGCTCGTCTCCCCAATCATCACTCGTAGGTCTTTCACAATTTCATCCGTGTACTGACTCAAGAACGTTCGACACGGTAGCGCCCGGTCCTTGAAAAACAGCGTGAGCGACTTGCCTCTCTGCGGGGTGATCCGCACCACATCCCGCAGAGAAATCAGGTCGCCAACGTAAACATGATCGTCATCCAGCGCCGCTCCGGCCTCTTTTGACGGCATGAGCAGTGCGATGTTCCCCGATTGCAGCAGCATGGGCGTCTGCTTCAGCGTGGACGTGGACGGGTCCATCTCCTGACATGGGTACACTGCTCCCCGCACGTCCCTTTTGCGCATCCTCATGGGTTTCTTGGCCCGCGAGTGCGACTTCTCGAGCTTCTGGTCTTGTTTCGTGGCCATTTTGGCCGGAGCCGGGTCGTCTCTCTGCACTAGGGCAAAGAACTCTTGCACGATCATGGCCAGCGTGGTGGATGGGCTCCAGTGCTGCAATAACGGCAACTTCAACAGGAAAATGGGCTCTTCTTCCGGCGAATTTTTGGGTACTTTGCGATGACGCAATTCCGTGGGCAGGTAGATGGCTCCGTGCCGGATCTCCACTTCGGGCGGTCGAAATGGGTACTGCACGTCCCCCTTTTCCACCTTTTGGTCCGAAAATGGCATGTGGACGACCAGATCCGTGCGCGGGACCAGCGCGAGCGCGTCGGAGCCCGCCACGAACGGCACGAAGCACTGGAATTCGCCTTCGCACGAGCCGCGCGACTCGGACACTTTGACGCGGCGCAGGGCGGCGCCACTGGGCAACGCGCCCGACGCGCGGCATTTATCCAGCTCGCGGTGCACGCGACTGGACCAGATGAGGCGCTGGCGAGAGGACGCCGAGGCTGCCGGAGACGCCTCTACGGTCTCCATTTCGGGAAGGTGAAGTGCTGTATTCGGGGGCGAAAAACGTTTTTATAATTTAAAGCTTTATTTGGTATCGAGGTCATTTGTGTTCATTTTTTTGTGTTCCTTTTTTGTGTTTCTTTTTTGGGCGGTATTATAAAATGATTGGTTGAAAGTCGCTTTTGCTCGATCGGGATTGGTGGAAAGTCTCTATACCACAACTTGACGCTATCTCTTGATACCTTTTTTGGATTGAAATGTACGCACGCAGCATCTTGTCAACCGTCTTTCGCCTGTCGCCTATATACCAGGCTGCATCTCCTAGTTCTTGTTCTTCTTGGTCTTCTTCTTCTTGGCCGCCTCTTCTTCCTCGCTCTCCAGGCCCTTGAACAGCTTGGTCTTGTCGTTGCGCAGGTGGTTGAGCTCGTCGATGATGGACGTGAGCAGGTCGTTCTTGTCCCCCATCTGGAGCCGCCCGTTGTTCATCATGGACAGCTTCATGATCTCGAGCGCGTCCTTGTCCGGGTGGTCGGCCGGGATCTCCACGTCCATCGTCGGCAGCTCAATGTCGTCGATGTGGGCCGGGTGGCCCATCCGCGCGAACGCTTCTTTCAAGATCCGGTCCAGCTTCTCGCCGCTGGGCGGTTCACTGGGGATGTTGAACAGGTCCGTGAACATGTCGGTGCCCGTGGTACTGGGCCACGACTTGTCCTCCATCATGGCGGCCGGCTCCTCCCACTCGCGGTGGAAGTCCTGGCTGTCCGCGTTGTCCGGGTTGAAGTCCCGGTAGCCGCGCTCGCCCGTCGTCTCCATGTACTCGCGGTACGGGTCGTACAGGTCGCCCCCGTCCTTGGCCTCCAGCTCCTCCTCTTTGGGCTCAAAATCCTCTTTACGACGGCGGCGGCCGCGGAAACTTTCGTCGTCCTCGGTGCTGCGCGACTTCTTGAACGCGAATCCTCGCGCCGAAATCAATTGCAATTGCGGCCCGCGCGTCGCGAGCTTGGCCGCCGTCCGCGCCAGTGCTAGCATCTTGACCATTTCTAAAGTCTCTGTGCTGTGGACCAGCCGACAGGAGCCTCTCGTTCGTTTCTAAAGGGTTCGTGTGGTGCACATGAAGATGGAACATGGCTACATACGAGTGCTCTTGTTTTTGCGCTTGTGACGGTTCGCCCCGCAAAAGCGCAAAACTGCAAAACTGCAAAACTTCAAGATGTGCGCACTGCGAGAGCATCAGAGGCTTTTATTTTCTATAGGAGAGGAGAACTTGGCAATGGACGAAAGACATTTGCAGCGCGAATTGATGGTGGAGCTCATGACGCAGGGAAATTGCAGGGCTGTTGTGATCTCGAGTCTGGACGACCGACAAGACCTGCTCGCGGTCCGCTCAGCACTGCAAAAGACCAACGAACTGCTGTCCAGACCGAACTTTGCGGTAATTGCTGCAACACCCGTAGACTGTGCAATTGTGGAATTTGCAGCGCGTGTGCAGCAGGCGCTTGCAACACTGCAACTTCAACAACTGGACTTGCTGCTGCTTCGAGCGCAATCGCTGCCGGGGTCCAGTGGTCTCCACGAACGTAAACGCGTCGTCCTAGAGGCTTGGGAGCACATGATGGCGATCCAGCAAGAAGGAATGGTGCAACACATTGGCGTCAGCGACTTGAGCGTTCAAGACGTCGACTTTGTACTCACCAAGTACCCCGACAACCCTCCAGCAGCTTGGTCCGTCGAGGTGCAGCTACCCGGAATGGCGTCCGAGTCCCCGGAGCTTAAGTTCCCGCTTGACGACGTCACATCATTTGCTCACGGACACGGCATCGACGTACTGGCACGCTTCCCATTCACCTGTTTGGACACTTTTGCGCCTCAGGACTTGCGCGAAGACTGGGATTTGCTGACGCAAAACATCGCCGAGAGACATCGTGAGCGGCCACTCAAGTTCCTGGTGACCCACGAAAACGAAGCGTCCTACCACTTGGACTCCCATGCTCCCCGTCAAACCACAGCGATGCAAACTCCGCTGCAAATCGCAGTGCGCTACTTGCTCCAGGAAGGCCTCGTCGTCATTCCACAAGGAGATGATGACTTGCAGCACGACAAGAGCAACACACTTCGAGAGCTTTTCGGGCCACTTGCACATCCTTTCGCAGCAATTCATCCATCTTGTTCTCCCCACAAAATGTACTCCAGCTTGTTAGCGCGCGACGAATTGGCTGCGATTCACCGCGCGCTTCCCTTGACTGCTTCGTTCTCCCTCCCGACCCCACCACGCACACCTATTAGCACACCTGGAACAAGTCGACCGGGCTCCAGATACGATCGACAAAGAAATCTGCCGTCGGCGTTTAGCCGCCCGTCAACTGCAGAATGATTCGAGTCGAGACTCAATGTATAAATGTGCCTTTGTTTGTCTTTTCATCCCCGTTTTCGTTGGCTCTGCATGTCTTCGGTGTCCCACGATAGAAATTGATTTCTATGCCGTCATGAGGCGATCAAGTCGCTGCTGCTCTCGGGTCATTACTTCCTCACGGAAGTAGGCGGCCAAGAACTGGTTGCTGCTCAAAAAGCTGCGGAACGTTTCTCCGCCAATTTCCACGACTTTCACGGGTTGCGTACACCGCACACTCGTATGACGAGTCACAATTTTGCACGCTCCAGTCTGACCGGATACACCAAGTGGGAAGTAGTCGCCCGGGTGCAAATCTTCAACGACTACGCCCTCCTTCGCCTTGAGAACTTCAAGTTGACCGTCCAAGAGGATGAAGACCGAGTCGCAAGGTTCCCCCTCCTTGTAAATAAAATCCCCGTCTCGAACGTACGCATCTTGACGGAGCCCTTTGCAGCTTCAACGCACTTGATCAAATGTTGGCGGACATGACGATGAGCGGTTTTCTCCAAGCGGCTGTTGATCGACTCGTACGTGCCCTTCAGATTCAAGTAGTCGTCTGCTACCAGCTGCAGAACTTTGCACGGCGTGTTGCTGTCTTCAGCGCAACGGTAGGTTGCAATGCGCGGCAAAAACCGCCCATCGGGGCGCACCAGTTCAATCTCGCCGAAAAAGTTCCCTTTGGCAATTGTCTGAGCTTCATCTCGTCGCTCCCTGCCGTCGTAGGACGAGTCTGGATGATCCCTGGCCACGAAGGACGCGATAATAGTCCAGCAAAACCCTCCGATTGCTCATAAGCCGAGATGCTCGAAATGGGAGCGGCTTCACCGGACTCGTTGGTGGGGTCCGACTTCTTGATAGGATTCTTACAGGACACCTCGACCTCGCCATCCAACAGCAAGTACACGTTGTGCGCACCAGCGTGTCCTTCACGAATAATGGCCTCGCCGGGGCGGTACGTAGCTGATCGCAGCGTGGAGATGGTCATTTTGACGTTGTCGTAGTCGACAGCCTCTACAGTAGACGCATTGTGTTCCGGGTCCCCGGTCGCGCCGACCAGCATCTCATTCAGCTCGTTGTCGCTCATTTGCTTGCCCAAACTCTCGCAAACACGGGCAAGGTCCTTCTTGGAGATAAATCCCTTGCCTTCCTTGTCGAAGAAATGCAACGTGGACAGTAACGCATTCGTTTTCTCGGTCAGCGCTTCGACACTTGAGCTCAACCCCCACGCGAAACTGCGCTTCACATTCTCCAGCTCCTCATTGTCGTCGTCGTCCAGGTTGTCAGCCATTGCATCGAGAAGAAGAACAGCGAGAATGCTGGCACGCAGGCGACGTCGTCCACGTTGGAACTTTTCCAGCAGCTCGGCCGAATTCTCCATCGGCTCGCGGCTAAGCTGAGCTTGGTTTTGCAACCAGGGGTGATGCAGCGCTTGTTCCGCGCTAAGTCGCTTGTTCGGATCCGTCTCCAATAGCTTTTGGATGAGATCGCGCGCTGACGGGGAAATGGACTGCCACGCACGGGACTGCGTTCGGAATTTCCCTTTTAAAATTCGTTTGCGGATCTGCAAAAAAGGCAAAAAAATTAGCGCAAAAAGTTGCATTCACCTCTCGCACAACACCCTCTTACCTCTTCGTCGGACAGGTTGTTATAAGTGTCGAACGGATGAGAGCCGCACAAGAGGATATAGAGCACGATGCCCAGTGCAAACATGTCTGCTTTGGGCCCGAACTTGATGGCGTCCGGCCCCGCTTGGCTGTCCAGGTCCTCCTCACTCTCGTCCAGATGTACATCTTCTCCATTGGCTCGCTTCTTCCGCAGTGCGTCCCTGGTGTTTCTCCTATGAATCAACGCGCCGTGTTCCAGCGTCTCGGGCGCTGCGTACGCCACCGTCCCCATCAGTTGCGAGTCGTAGAAGAAGCGCTCGCCCATCCGGAACGACACGCCGAAGTCCACAAGACACATGCGGCCTTGATGCAGCAGAATGTTCTCGGGCTTGATATCTCCGTGCACGATGCCTTTGCGGTGCAAATACTGCAACGCATCGCACAATTGGCGGATGGTGTTGCTCGCCTGCCGCTCCGAGTAGGCGCCATTTGCGATCAGATGGTCGAAGAGCTCTCCGTCTTGCGCCAATTCCTGCACGATGAACCAGCAGTACTCGGTCTCGTACGTGCCTCTGAGCTGCAAAATATTGGGGTGCTGTCCGGCCACGCGCAACACGTCCACTTCGCTCCAGAATTCGCGGGCGGACGTGTCGCTTTTGCTCAGCATCTTGACGGCCACGAGCTCGCCCGTGCGCTTGTCCACCCCTTTTGCACCACGCAGTAGCCTCCTTCCCCCACCACCTCGTCCAGGATCTCGTACTCGTCGTGGATGTTGCGTCCGCGGCGAATTGTGGGCGAATTAGAGGTATTTGCGGTATTTGTTGAATTTGCGCCTTGCATGACGGCGTCTGATTCTGTTGCGCAAATTAACGCGAAACCGCTAAGTGCGGCACCAAGAGCTGCAACTTGACGCCAATTGGTGGAAGAGTGCTCCCCATTGCTGCAACTGGAGGCTTGCAAAGCGAGGAAGCGGCTTGATTTCTGTCGAGCGGTTGTGGACGCGACTGGTGCGCGGGGAAGCTGCAAACGCGGGAGTTTGGAGCGTCGACGCAGCGCCAAGAGACTGTGGAGACGCGTACGGGCGCGGGGCATTAGCGGCGTGAGGGGAGCGGGTGGAGAGAGCGCTCGGTCCTCAAAAGCCCGAATGAAATCCCGATTTGGTGGTAACGAGAAGCGACGCGCAAACAGCTGTGGGCTCGTAATTAGGGGTAAAGGCGGTTTTTGGCCTTATTAAGATGCTTGAAAAGTACTTCGCGTTTTGCTAAAAGGAGAATAAAGATTAGGAGAGCTCCTCATTTTGCGAAAATCTCAGGGCAACTTCAATTTTGGTGAGCGTTGGGTGCAGTTCAGTTTCTATTAGTAGACTAGCACACTTATTCTCTTGCCACGAGAATTGCCACAAGAATAGCATGAGGCCCGAATGTGAAATGAGGGTGAGAAAGCTTGGCGTTGTGGCGGAGACGCTCGCAATGCTCGGGCTGAAAGTCTGAAGGTACCAGGTGGACGACGCGCTGGACGTGGCCGGTGAGCTCATCCTCTCGGTCCTCTCGTTCCGAAGAGCGTCGCCAACTTGAGCATTGTTGTCGCCTGAGTGACTTCAACGCGGTGGTGATCATTCGTGTCTCTATCCATAGTACAGTGCTGTGGTGCATATTCGCGCTCGAACGCCACGTCGGCGAAGAGAGCGGGTTTTGAAATGGTCCATCGCACGCGGTACTCAGACAGGAACCGTGTTTCGCTGGTCGGCCGGACGCCTTCACCCTGGCAATATGCTGCTGCTAGAACTCGTTGCTCCTGGCGTTGACGCTACGCTCGCTGCCCCCATCTTCCTTGCGTGACGTCTACAATCGCAGCTTCAGTGATGCTCGTCAGCCAAACAGCTACCGAAATTCTATCACCGGCAGGATGTCAAATGCGACTTGAGGCGGGTCAGCATCAACCATCTGGCCGTGACGCGTCCTGCCCGACCAGCGACAGCCCAATCAATTGCAAGAGGTGAGACCGACAACAGTGTCCTCTTGTGCTCGTTCGGATCACCACTTCACTTCCCAATTGTCCTCGAAGGGCGCAAGCTGAGCTGCTCCCCGTCCCTGCGTCATGACCGCCGCCGAGAGTCCGCAGACCGCGGCCTACGACCGATCTCTCGCCACGCCGAACCGTCTGGACAGGTGAGACCGTGTCCACCTCCTCCAACCAAACTCAACCTTGTCCTAAGTTAATGCTGTCCGTAGACTCCGCGATCACTCGGCCGTGAGCGTCGTGAGCTCCGTGAGCCACACCGACAATGGTGACCGCACGTCGGTGCAGTGGCGTCCGTCAGCTCTGGCGACAATGAAGGAGGACCCGCGACGACAGCTGACGGTGCTGGGGATCGTCGGTCTCTGCTACTTCTCGGTGTGTGGTGGGCCCATCGGATCGGAGCCAATCATTTCAGGTACGATGGGGCTCCTAATGGTGATGCAGAGAGCTCACTAAACCTCTTGGCTTTTGTAGCTGGTGGCCCGTTGCTCGGGTTGATCCTGTTGCTCTTGTTCCCGGTGGTGCTTGGGCTTCCCATTGCGTACTTGACGGCGGAGCTCAGTACGGCGTTCCCGGAAGACGGCGGCTACACCGTCTGGGTGCTCCACGCTTACGGACCCTTTTGGGGCTTCCAGACGGGCTACTGGGCTTGGATCTCGGGCGTGATCGACAATGCGCTGTACCCCGGACTCGCGGTGGCCACGTTTACAGAAGTGTACGGAGAGATTGGCTCCCCGACAGCCGAGTATTTCATCAAGGCTGCTATCGCGTTGGCGCTGGCACTGCCGAACCTGTTGGGAATTCGCATCGTGGGCAATGGAATGGTGGCCTTGTCCATCTTCGTCATGATCCCTTTCATCCTGCTCTTTGTCTGGGGTCTCATGAGCGGCCACGACTGGAGCGCACTGGGCGAAGTTCGTCGCTCCGACATTGTGTACGATTCGAATGGCGACCTTGTCAGCATGTCCGGAAGTTTGGACGTAAGTATTGAAAGTGCTCGTCACGTAACTTTCGGAGTGAAGGACTCACTTTTGGTGCGTGTAACTTTTGAACAGATTGACTGGTCGTCTTTGATCAACACGCTCTTCTGGAACTTCAACGGGGCTGTGGGTATGTCGGTCTTCGGCGGCGAAGTGAGCGACCCAGGACGGACGTACCCGCGTGCAATGCTCATTTCGGTGCTGCTCATTGCGCTCACGTACCTCATGCCGCTCTTCGGAGCGATTGTTTTCAACTCGCCGAACTGGACGACCTGGGACGACGGGTCGTTCTCGAGCATTGCATCGGCCATTGGCGGCACTTTCCTGTCGACATGGATCATGTTGGCGTCGTTCGCCAGCAATGCCGGAATGTACATCGCCGAGCTCTTTTGCGACTCGTTTCAGATCATGGGCATGGCGCAAAATGACCTCGCGCCGGCGTTCCTCGGAGTGTACGTTTGCTGTTGTCACTGTGGAGCTTGGAAGATTTTCTCTGACTAATTTGTGGTTTGCTTGTGTATGTATTGCAGCCGCAACAAACAGTTCAACACCCCGCACAACGCCGTCTTGGCAAGCCTCGTCGTCATCTT
The DNA here is from genome assembly GCA_012656105.1 of Phytophthora syringae. Taxonomy (NCBI): domain Eukaryota; phylum Oomycota; class Peronosporomycetes; order Peronosporales; family Peronosporaceae; genus Phytophthora; species Phytophthora syringae. The sequence continues at coordinate 252,399 of JAAKBD010000084.1, forward strand.
TGTGCTCATCAAATTTGACTTTGAAGACATCATCAACATGACGAACGCGCTCTCGGCCTTTTACCAGCTCCTGATTTTTGCCGCGTTCATTAAGTTGCGCTACACCCACGCGGATCTCAATCGCCCGTACAAAGGTATGTGCTCGAGGTTTTGGCAAGAATGTGCTGTATGTATCTAACTTTTTGTTTTGTGGTTCCTGTGCAGTCCCGGGTAGCATTCCTATGCTTGTGCTTGGCCTCTTGATCCCATCGGCCCTGCTCGCGTATATTGCAGTGGACGTCTTCTTCACGCTGGCACCGGCGATGATTGTGGTGGGAGTTACCTTGGCTGGATTTGCCTATGCGTGGTGGAAAAAGTTTACGGTCGCCCAGTTTAACGACCTCAGTCTCGACGGATAGCTTGTGTATGGGAGGAAACGATGAGGAAGTACAAATAATTCACAGTTTATTCAAGTTGTACGCGACCTGGTACCCTACCATAGCTGTAATGATTCCCACTAACCAAGACTTGTGAGGAAATGCGTCTCGGAGAAGCTCTCCAAGTTCTCTCTAGTCGATACCGACGCGCAGGACGCGGCGACGTGGTACTGGCTCATTGGTGCATGGCCCATCTCAACTGATGGGGCTCACGGCACAGGTCTCCGCTTCTTGTGTCAGATGATCTAGAGTTCTACAGTAGTCTCTAGTTGTAATGGTAGGACTTGCATGGAGGACCGCATATTTACTGAAAAGCTATGTAGATATTGGAATATGGAGCTCCACTATCTTCTCCATCGCGCTGTATTGGCATTCTTGCTTTTGACTTCAACGTGTCGTTGAAGTCGTGTTTCAGCTGTCAAACTTCAAGCAGAATGGTTTAACAACCCGTCGTTTCTCAGTCGTGATGCTCGGAATGAATTCACTTCCGGGGTGATGTCCTGCCGCTCGTAGCCCTCCGCTTTACTACAGTTCTCTATTATTTAGAGAACTGTAGTTTCTGGAATAATACGAGCAGAGCTGCGCCTTATAATTGAGTCGTAACATAATCAAAACCCCTCGGTTTTGGTGTATGCATGACTACCTCTCAGCTCTTCACGCCTGGTTCCCAGTCCTCGATAAAAGAAGCTGGCGGCTCACGGAGACCGGCTGGCTGTACGCTGATGAGACCTATGCTGGCAATGCTCCCTCTACTGGCGCCATGACACAGTTCTTCTATGACTACGGATGGTGCCACGGCAAGACTCAGTCGTACTGGTTCATGATGTACGACCCGACCGTGAGCTACAATGGTGCGGACTATGAGAAACACTTCGGGCTCTTTAACACGGACAAGTCGCAGCACATCAGCATGCCGTGATTTTGGGGTGATAAACTCTCTCGAATTTCGTTCTCGAGGACACACTCATGCCACGGGCGGGTAGAATGTTTCTCTCGTCTACAGTGCACAAAGAGAGGACTAGAACATCACGATGAAATAGCACTTGAAAACCAATTTCTACAGTTGAGATGAGTCGGAATTGCGGAGTTCTCGTTGCACGCCAACAAGATATTTGAGTCTTTGATTTCATTGTCGTCGGAATACTTCTTGCATTGCGACTGATTGCTGGCACAAAACAACACTTAGGCCTCCTCCACGTAGCACTTCAAGTAATCAACATCCTGTAAAAAGTAAGCTCCGTTACGTAGAGATGCCGCGGTTGAACCCTTCATCCCGAATCAAGCTGCTTGATCACGTACTGGGGAATCTTCGCCATCGCATCGCTGTACGAGCTGTCTCGCACACCCTTGAGGTTCAGCAACCCTTGCGCTGGTATCATTTCGGGCGAGAGGACGTTGTTTTTCACCGCCGCCTTCAGTTGGTTAATCGAATATATTCCACGTTGAGCGAGAAAATTCCCGGCTTTCTTCCCAATGCCTTTAACTGTGCCTTCCATCACTTCCGGGGTGATGTCCTGCCGCTCGTAGCCCTCCGCTTTAGCTGGTGGGACCACAAACACTAACGCCGCGCGCTCCGGATGCCTCTTCACCACTTCCAGCAAACCAAGTTTGTCCAACACTAACAGAATCCCGGACGCGTTGACGGACTGCGTGTTTGAGATAGTCATCTTGAACAGGAACAATCGGTTCCTGACGTTCCACGCGATGATATCTTGCGCAGTCACTTCCAAGCCACCACGATCCATCTTCGGCAAAAAGAAGGAGCCAATTGACTCGAACTGCTTTAGGGCCGGCTTGTGGTACGGTCCACGCGTCGCTGCTCTAGGAGACAAACCCTTGAGATCAAACACGTTGGGTTTGGAGCTCGCTGGGATAGTGATCGACTGTTCCACTTGTGCATCACTGTTATCGTCACTGCTTTGCAGCAACCGCAGACTGAGGGTGCAGCCTTGTTGTAGCTGTTCATGCATTTCATCCTCGAAAATCCACTCCGAGAGCAATTCACCCTGTGAAAAACTTTCCAAGGAGGCGCGCAGCTTCTCCCCGTCACCCTTAGCTGATTTCAACATCCGCTCCGCAAGTTTCTGCACGACGAATGGAGACGCGACTACAGTAGCCACACAACGGTTTTCAACAGGGACATAATGGAGAACGCGATGGCAGTCGCGGCCGGTTTCGACTCCATTGACAAGGTTCTCAAGCACTTGTGGGTTCGAGATTCCCTGAATCTCCCTGACCAGCGAGTCTTTTGCCCTCTCGGCATAACCTTCCGTGAGTGAAAGACACCCGCGGGCTACGCCACCGAAAATATTATAGCGCGTCTCGATTACCTCGCAGTCCACTCCGTTTTCCATGAGACCAAGCACCCACGCAGCTACTTGAAGCTCCTCGCATGTCCAGAGGGGCATGTAGAGTACAGTCCAGTTTCCTCACTGCTCGCAACCAGCGCTGGTTCGGACTTGTAAACACCACCATTTGAGTTCTACCTCTGGTTCCGTCCGGGGTTCCATCACACAAGAAAACCACCTTCTTCTTCTGAGCATGGGCTCTTTCCAACGCTGTGCCTATCCCTTCTTCGAATTTGCTGCGGTACAGAAAGTCCTCGACGCTACCGCCATCCTCAAACACAGTGACACTGGTGATAATTCCCATATCGTATGTGATCGCAATGATCCACGTGTCCTTCGTTTCCGCCTGGAAGCGCTGGAAAAAGTAGGCGTAGAAGACGGACTTGCCGATGCCTACGTGGTAAAAAACTGCATTTTAATAGTCATATCTCCACCGTACAGCAGCGAGCACGCGTCTTACCTGGCGTCCCAGTCACCGTAACGCACTTCTTTTTAGCGTCCAGCATCTCCGCACGAGCGCGTAGAGTTCCTCGTAGCAGTCGCGCACGTAGTAGAATTTGCCATTGTTGTACGCGTGCACGAACGGCGGCTCTCTCATCACTATCTCTACCGAAGCAGCTCCGGCTGCCGTTGCGTCGGCGGTCATAGCGTCAGTCGTCGTCTTCTTCTTGTTTGGGAGCTTTCTCCAGCACCTGCCAACATTGTTGCTGCAACAATAAATTGCGCAACTTTATATTTAATATTTCTTTAAAGTATGCTCTTTTTAAAAAAGAGCACTTTTGCACTTTTAGGGAACTTAACCCCTACAACTATATTCTGTAAAATACAGAATTTAAACTTTAGCGAATTTACCATGATTAATTATCAGGAAGAAATTGATTTGTATAAAAAGCAGAGGTAATTGACCACGTACGGGCGCAGCGGCAGCGACTCCTAGGACAGCGGACTCAGCGCCCCAGAGACGGCGTATTCGCGTCGGCGGCGGGCTCAGCGTGTGAAGAACTGCCCTGCAGTCCTGACTACGAAGGCTGTTGCTCAGTCTATCAGTGTCCAGACTCCGACCGAGCCAGAGCCCAGACACTGCGAGACGTGCAGATCTCGGATCCTATCCTATAATTACGTGAGGCACACGGCTTCACTGCTGCTCGCTCCGCCGTGTACCTACGCTGCATACCAAAGGACAATATGCGAAGGACTCGCTGGCTGAGAGCGACCCGGACTGTGGACACAAGCAAGCGATGGACTAAGTATCTTAGTTTTATTAAAGTTTATACATTATTGCGGTACGGCGGTGCTCTGGTTGGTTTGCGGCCAGCTCTCCGATCCTCACAAGTGTTTTCACTGCTCAGCGAGCAATTGGATTCGGAGAGCGAGCCCCACCAGACACCGCACGTCCTGTCATGGCTTCTGCCCAGCACGAAAGTGTTCTACGTTACTTTTTCTGCTATCTTCTAGCAGTCTGACTGTACTACGGCCATTATGGCACCTACACTTAGAAGCGACAGACAGTTGGAGAGCACTGCAGTGACGCGCCCTGCGTCACCACAGGTTATGAGCCCAATCAGGGCGCAGCCCTCGATCGACGTGGCACCTGGTGTGGAAGACACTCCCAAGCTATTTCTGCGAATCAAGATAGAGAATCGCGCCGATTGGCTGAAAGTCCGACCGGACGCGACATCCCGATTTCGCACTTAGAAGCGGAGCAGCTGATCCGCTCATTGGCTGGAATTCCCAGCGGAATTCCCCTCATTCGTGCGGTTCTCCAAAGTTTGGCTCATTCGCAAGAAAGACCAACTGGAGAGAACCCGCCGCCGCCGCCGTCGTCCCCGAGCTCCAGCGCGAGCAGCAGCGACCGCAGAAGTTCCCGCGCGAGCCGACACGACAGCAGCAGCTCCCGCGCGAGCCGACACGACAGCGCAAGCTCCCGCGGAAGCCGACACGCCGCGGAAACTGACGAAGAGGCGCGAAGTGAAGCGCCGAGCGCGGTGTCGAGTAAGTTCGACAACCAGAATCCTGGGGGTCGCTACAGCGACGCAGAGCTGGCGGACAGCATCAAGTCGCTGCGGAACTTGAAAATCAAGTTGCCGCCGCTGACCAAGAAGGAGGAGTACCAAGTGTGGGCCAGTGAGGTGCCGCTGCACTTCGACGGATCCCTGCTTGGCGACATTACGTACGGAGCCGAAAGGTTCGACTCGGTGGAAGGGTACAAGCGCCCCAAGTATGCCGAGTGGTACAAGTTGCGACAGAGCAAGGCCTTCTCGGCCCTGGCCCTGTCGTTGTCAGTGGAGTTGAGGACCACCTTCAAGATCGACGACATTCGCAACCAGTCGGAAGCGGCGTCGATCCTGTGGGACACCATCACAGCCTACTTCGAGGCTGGTGACGGCGTCAACCCTGACTATCTACGGTGCGAGTTGATGAACAGGAAGTTGAAGCCGAACGAGGCTGTGACTAACTACATCAAGGACATCGACAACAAGGCGCGCAGACTGCGTCTGGCGCGTGGCTCCTTCGACGAATGGGAGCACGCAAGTCTACTGAGAATGCTTTGTTGCTTTTCTCGGAGATGGCGCGAGCCCACTCCGTGTGTATCGCCAACAACGACCAGAAGACCATGACGCTCGCTGAGGCGCTACAGCGTTTGCGCTCAGATGAGCACTCCAGCAACCAACCCTGCAGCAGGTGTTGTTGTCTGTGCCGCACCAATCTGGCGTTGCGCAAGTGAACAACGTGTCTCAAGGACAAGGAGGACATCAAGGTCGGAAGCGTGGCAAGCATGCCAAGAAGAAGACGAGAGCAGTGGAGACGAATAAGAAGAAGCAGAAGTTCAATTGTGCCAATTGCGGCGACAACGGCCACTGGTATGCCGAGTGTACTTCTGCTACTGGACGCGAGCTGAAGCCTGAGCTTGCGCAAAGGCTGCAGAACAAGCAGCACGGCAAGCGACCTCCAGTCTCGCTGTCCGTCGTGTGTCTACGACGTCGACTGATGGATCGCAGACGGAGCTGTTTGGTGGGCTGTCACTGTGTTCACCGCTGGCTGTTGCGAACGAGAGGAGCGAGGCGACTGCTGCGTCGACTGCTTCGTCTCCGTACTCGCCGACAACACCTGCAAGCAGTGAAGGAGAACAAGAGCAAGAACAACGAGGACATGAACAAGAGAGTGGTCGTGTTGTTGCGCATGCTAGTCGCTACGACGTGCCTACGACGCCCCAGCAGCTGCAACTGCAACCTCAAGTTCCTGTGCTACCTGTGCAAGGTGTGCAAACTCAAGTTCCTGTTCAGCTTGGACAAGCTGGACTACCTGCTGCTCCTGTTGCTACTGCTTCTACTGCACATGTACTACCTGCTGTACCTGCTGCACCTGTGCTACCTGTGGGACCTGTGCTACCTGCTGCACCAGTGTTTCCTGCAATGCAAAACTTCATGACGAGCGCTGTGCAGCGCCAGTGGGAGAGTGCTCTAATGCCTGGAGCGCCCCAGTCGATGGAGATGATGATGTACTACCTAGGAATGGGGTTGATGTCGGAGCCAAGGGCCAACAGGGGTGAATCACGTGTGGGTTTGCTTGTACCGGGGGATGACTATCACAACTCTAGACCTATGCCGTACAATCACGATGGACCTGCGATGCGTGCTGAGCCTTACGGGATGGACCGGAACTTACCGTTGCCGCGTGGGAGCGAGCGACCTTGGTCGCCACCTCGTGACTTCGGGCCAAGACCTCTATACCCGCCAGGCTATGGACGTTGTCCGTCGCCACCAAGAGAACGTGGCAACTTTGGAACTCCGCCGCGCGGACCTCCACCAAGGCGGTTTGACTCGCTACCGCATGAACCATTGCGTGGGCCACTGCGTGGTCCTCCGCGTGGGCCGCCAAGTCCAGTGCGTGGACCGCCAAGTCATTACGGGCCGTCGCCGCCACGTGGTCGTGATGACTGACAGCGACGTGACAACTGGCAACGACGTGACAACCAAGGACGTCGTAATTCGCCGCGCCGATTTGATGACCGAGTTGGTGATCGCCGAGATGATCGTGGTGCTGCGCACCGTGATGGACCAAGGATGGTGAATGCAGTTGGATATGAACATGCAAGAGGAAAGCTGTATTGAGTGGATATTGGACTCGGGATCGCAAGCAAACATCTGCGGAGACCTATCGCTCTTTACTACCTTGCACGAAGACAAGACCAACCGTCTTGATTTCGCCAACGGGACTTCTGAACACACTTCTGTTTGTGGTTCTGTTCTGTTGCGTGTTGTTAACCAGGTGACGGGCCAACTGGAAGACCGTCTCCTGGACGACGTGGTGTACACGCCGAACGCCAAGGTCAACTTGATTAATATGGGCTATCTCCAGACATTCGGCAACTACAAGCTTACCTGTTCGCCGAATCAGAAGATTGCCTGGATGAGCAAGCTTGGAACCGTACTCAAGTTCGACATGCATGACAACACCTACCGCCTGAAGACAGAGCGAGTTACGGGGTGATGGTCATGGCGATGGCTCAGCAAACTTTGGATGACAAGAAGTCGATGGAGCTGTTGCATCAGCGACTCGGACACTTGAACATGCTTCTGTTGAGCGCGTTAGCGGCCAAGATCGACCTTGGTGTTAACGTGAATACCAAGAGTTTGAGCTCCTACGAATGTGTGGCGTGTATTACCAGCAAGGCTAAAGCTATGCGTCATCCTCGGTTACCTGTCAAGACGGATTGATCGCTGGAGATCTTGGTGATGGACATCTGCTCCATGAGTGAGCCGACCGTGAGTGGTGCGAAGATGTTCCTGTTCATCATTGACGTCGCTACAAGATACAAGTGGTCGTATTTGCTCGAAGCGAAGAGTGATGCAAGCTACTTTGTATTGATGTTATTGAAGCGATTCAAGGTGCACAACCCCGACCATCCTGTCCGACACCTGCGCTCGGATCAAGGTGGTGAATTTCTGAACGGAGAAGTACATGACTACTGCGTGCAGAATGGTATTGAGCAGCGCTCTACTAATGGCTACTCGCCGCAAGAGAACGGCATCGCAGAGAGAGCGAACGGAGTAGTGCTACCGCATGAGCGAGCTCTGCTGACCGCCCCGCACATGCCGAACATGCTTTGGGGCGAGGTCCTGTTGCACATGGTGCACACCCTGAACATGTTGCCGACGAAGGTCCTCGGAATCGTGTCGCCGCACGAGAAGCTTTTCGGGACTTTGCCGAGCATAAGCACCTTGAGAACCTGGGGCTGCATTGCCCACGTGCGGATACCACCTGAGTCACTACAACGGAAAGACAAGCTGACATCGAGGACAAGAATGTGTCTATTACTCGGTTACAGTGCGACTACCAAAGGCTACAAGTTCATGGGTGCCAGGTGACGACCGCGCAAGACGGCAATGTGCGCTTTCATGAAGAGTTCACTAACGATGGGGGTTACATGAAGATGCTGTTGGAGAACAATTTTCTACACGGTGCCCATGAGCTTCCTCCGAGACCTCCGGTCGTACGCATTAAGACTACGATGGACACCTACACTGCTGACTACAGTAGCTCGCAGCCAAAGAGCTTGGCTGCTGAGCTCCATGAGAGAGATGGGTACCTGATGCGACGACTGAAGACCAGACTGCAGCGCAGACTGAAGACCGGACTGCAGCGCAGACCGAAGTGCAAGATGCAGCGCAGATTGCAGAGACGATGGCGGCCCAGAATGCAGCGCAGACTGTGGCCAAGACGAAGCCGTCTTGTGGTAAGACGATTGCGGAAACCACTGACACGTCTCTCGCCGACAAGCAGCTTGTTGAAGAGCAACCAGCTGTGCCTCAGGCAGCGCCGGGGCAACCACTGGCACCGTCGAAGACGATGAACAAGAGGCGAAAGCGCAGAGCGTGCAAGAAACCATAGAAAAGGACGGAGAAACAGACGACCGGATTTGCAATCCAGTTACCTCCAGTCGAGCCGTGTACAAAGAGACCACGAAGGGCGCAAAGGCCCAACGTGCTGCTATTGGACTACGTGGTGGGCCACGTACAGGCTACCTCGGTTGACATCGACATTCCTACGACATACAAGCAGGCACGCGCCAGCAAGTACTGGCTAAAGTGGAAAGCTGCTATGCTAGCAGAACTTCAATCGCTGAGAGGTCACAAGACCTGGAAGCTGGTATGGCGGGGTAAAGGTGATTACCTGTCGGTGGGTCTTTGCAGTAAAACGAGACGAGCGTGGACGTGTAAAAGGTTCAAGGCACGGCTTGTGATTCACGGGTTTAAACAACAACTAGGGATCAACTATTCGGAGACCTACGCGCCGGTGATCAGATTCGAGACCATCCGAGCTGCCATCTACTTCGCTGTGCAGCGGAACTGGGAGGTACTACAGTATGATGTGAAGACGGCATTCCTGTACGGGGACCTTGAGGAAGTGATCTTCATGGAGCAGCCTCCGGGCTTTCAGATTGATGGACCTGCGTCTACCTGCAGACTACTGAAGCGTTTGTACGGGCTGAAGCAAACGCCGAATATCTGGAACAAAACACTTCATGCGAAGCTGTTGACGATGGGATTTGAGCGATCCGAATCAGACTACGGTCTCTACATTTTGAAGGAGAAAGGCGAAGTCAAGTTGCTGCTGACTGTCTACGTGGACGACCTACTGCTGATGGGACCGCGGGACCTGTGCGCCAACATTGCGGCGAGATTGGAAGAGACTTATGAGCTGACTACGATGGCACAGTCAAGTATCGTTTGGGTGTGGAGATCCTGATTAACCGCGCTGAGCGGAACATTGTCTACTGTCAACGACAGTATGTTGTGGAAGTGCTGAAGCGCTTTCACATGAGCGATTGCAACGGGTGCACGACGCCAGAGGCGACGACACCTTCGAAGGTGGTGGTTCCTGCAACTACGGACTACCTACCCTATCGAGAACTTGTTGGTGCACTCCAGTACCTTGTCAGTGCCTCGCGGCCTGATATTGCCCATGCTACACGACACTTGGGGAAGTACTTGGCGAGCTATGACCCCACGCACTATGCGCAGGCCAAGAGGGTACTGCGTTACCTCAAGGCCACGTGTGACTTTGGACTCGTGATGGATGTGCAACAAGGAAGTGAAGTACGCATTAGTTGCTACTCGGATGCTGACTACGCCAACGACTTTGCGGGCCGAAGAAGTATCAGTGGCTACGTGACTATGCTGGACGGCAATGTCATCTTGTACGCGTCTCGGAAGCAAGAGATCAATGCTTTGAGTACGTGCGAAGCTGAGTATGTGGCTATGGCAGAGGCCACCAATGATCTACTTTGGATTGCGGGACTTTGCAAGGAGCTGAGCTGGCAACATCCTGTGCCGCTCTTGCTCGGCGACAACCAAGGAGCTATGCGTTGACTGCCAAGCCTGGCAAACATTCAAAGTGCAAGCACATCAACAACAAGCATCACATGTTGAGGCGCAACGTGGAGCTGAAGAGGCTCACAACTCAACACATTGGCACTGAAGAGATGGTCGCTGACGTGATGACGCAAGCACTTGCGGTGGTTAAGTTCACCTACTTTCGCAAGGCCATGAAGGTGCTGCCTGTTGTGCTTGGCTTGACGACGACAATGCAAATGCAGCTACGACGGACAATGTTGCTGCAGAGTCTACTGCTGCTGCTGCTGGTGATGCTGCGCATCGCCGGAACTGAGTTCCACTTGGCAGATTGCTACTGTGGCGAGGCGGTTCAAGATTCTCAGTTAGACTTCGAATTCAAATCACTTAGCTCAGACCTGAGGTTTCAGAATATATGCTTCAGATGAAAGCTCAGACTCCTTGGCTCAGACTTGGGCTAGGCAAGGCGTGTGTAGACCTCACTTGTGATCCCTTTGAAGTTCTTCCTAAGGATACGCTTTGGGCCCAGACGAGAGTCGGTCACAACAGCTGTTCTCCACTTCAGATGTCTCCGGATATTCCCAGACGAAACTTGCTCTCCGATTAACAGATCTCCAATCCGCACGTGTCGTTTGCCCGATTTGCCCCCGGGTTTTTGTAGCCACGTCACTACACGCACTTCTTGTCCTCTTCTTCTTCCTTCGAGTTCTGGACTGGAACCCGGTACAGCCTCTACGTTCGCTCTTTCGACTCCGGCTGAGAGTCGAGTTTGGTCTTGTTGTTTCTCAGAGCCCAGACCAGGCTCGGCTCAGCTTCTCCTTTCTTCTCACGAGTCAAGCAACGACTCGGACCAGCTTATCCTCTCTCTCTTCGAGTCAAGCAACGACTCGGACCGGCTTCTCCTCTATTCTCCCGTCTCAAAGCTTGAGCCGGACCAGCTTCTTCTCTCCGGAGTCAAGCTACGACCCCGACGGAGTTGTCGACTTGGGATAAGTCTGCCGTGTATCCAGAGCACTCCAGGGACTCTGGGACTTCCGCGCACCACGCCTTGATACTGGCGAGTAACGGACAACCACGAGTTGAGCAGGTTACCAACGTCCTACAGCCCACCACGCGTTGCCAAGGGGCCGAATCCCCTGAAGATATGGAGCACACTCCTGCCGGGCCGAATCCGCGACGGAAATGTGGGTATATGAAGTAGCCGAAGACTCCTCTTCACTCGGAGGCACCGTCGAGCAGCTAGGGTTTGAGTTGATGCAGTGAGAGAACCCTCTGGTCGTCGGTGTTGTAGCAGGGAATAATATGTCTGCGTCCTTCGGGGCAAATTGAACTCTGATTGAATATTTAACACATGCAAAATGAAGACCTATCAAGTGGATGCGCAAGCTCCCTTTGGGTTCACCCTGACGGCAAGAAGAGATAGTTTCCACGAACCGCTAGTTCAAGCGTAAGCCGATCAGCAATCCTCCAAATGCCAGCTTCTGATTGGCTGAAACAGGTCTCGGGCGAGCACTTTTAACCAGGCTTGGTCGTGATTGGCTGAGACTGGGTGAAGCACGTGGGTTCACCGGGATGCGCCTTCGAAAATGAAGAGGCGGCGACCCTCCAAACAGGCACCTTCATCAAGCAACCGGCAATGAGCAACTTTCTGCCACGATCTTTGGATCCTGATCTCTGCCCAGCTTCCCAACTATCCACTTCTCAAATCTGAGATTCCCAGACTCTCAGCTTCAGCAATCTCAGCTTCCACATTTCAGATCTCAGCTTTCACAGCACTTCCCACACCTGAGAGCCATCAATCCAGTCTGAGCATGATGGCTTCACCTGAAGTCAATCTCATGTCGCAATACCGTTGGCTTCATGGCGCTTCCAGTCCCTCTCTCGCACTGGGACGAGGCGGTCCTTCTCTGCACACTGTCGACCTTTGGGTTCGCCAGAAAGATCTGAGCACACCTTATCACACTACGACTACAACTACGGAGGCAATGGCAAGCAAGCGGGAGTGCTGGATACGCGTTGTGCTGTGGGAGAAGTGATTGCTACGCTATCGACTTGATGATTGTGCCGCTGTATGCGTACGGGCTGCGAGCTACGTGCATGATTGCGCTTCGTGTGTGAGTGTGCTACGTGTGTGATCGCGATTGCATTGCGAACGACATCGAGATCAAGTGGGAGTGTGAAGAACTGCCCTGCAGTACTGACTACGAAGGTTGTTGCTCAGTCTATCAGTGTCCAGACTCCGACCGAGCCAGAGCCCAGACACTGCGAGACGTGCAGATCTCGGATCCTATCCTATGATTACGTGAGGCACACGGCTTCACTGCTGCTCGCTCCGCCGTGTACCTACGCTGCATACCAAAGGACAATATGCGAGGGACTCGCTGGCTGAGAGCGACCCGGACTGTGGACACAAGCAAGCGATGGACTAAGTATCTTAGTTTTATTAAAGTTTATACATTGTTGCGGTACGGCGGTGCTCTGGTTGGTTTGCGGCCAGCTCTCCGATCCTCACAAGTGTTTTCACTGCTCAGCGAGCAATTGGATTCGGAGAGCGAGCCCCACCAGACACCGCACGTCCTGTCGTGGCTTCTGGCCGGCACGAAAGTGTTCTCCTCTGGCTGTGTGGCGTCTCCAGTAACTCGCAGAAGTGCAGCCATTTGTTCGCACATTGCTTCAGTTTTGCCCTAGTGCAGCAGATGATTTAGTGGCCATCGTTTAGCCTCCAATTCTGGGTATGGTAAGTAGGCAAACAAGTGCTGGAGCACCACGTGATTGGCTTGCAACCAGTCGTGCAACTCCTCGACCTCGGCTCGACGTTTCCGCGTTGTGGGAATCCCGAGAGTGTCCCTGTAGCCATTGCACCATTTGCCGAATGCCTGGTCGTCATCAGGTCCATTAAAGGCTTGTCCGCTGGTGCGAGCTGCTCTTCCGTTTCCTCGTGTAGTAGCCTCATGTATGTCATGTCCACCGTTGGGCCAGAAGACACTCTGTTGTATCTCAGTGGTGGCTCCCGGGTTGGGTCCTCGTCATCATCAGGTGGCGTCAGGTCGGAAGCGTATTCGTCCGCCCCGTATGCCGCGTGAATGATTCCTTCTTCCGTGCGAAGAAGATCGTCAGGGCAGGCCCCGCCGAGCATGTACAATGTCAAGCCGCTCCCGGTTTGGCACCTTTTTAATGATCAGCGCATTCACTTCAGGTACATCCTCCAGCAAATTCACCGTAGTCAAATCCGTGCTCTCTTGCTCCGCAGTCATCACATTCAGTGAGGTTTTCCAGGTGTAGTCCTCCGACAATGCAGCCGTATATTTCTGATCGCCCTCCGCCTGCCATTTCACCCAGACGTCTATATGTCCTACGCCAAGAAAGTGACAGTCCTGCCTTCTGAGCACCATGCATATTGGTAATACATGGAGCGTCCAGCAGGTGCGCAAGTAGTCTGCTGCCTCGCGGTCGGTCAACGCCTCCACATACCCACTTTCATGGTCCTCTCCGTTGCTGAGTCTATAATCCCTGTATAGGAAGCGATACACTCTAGCATTGCCCGCCGCGTTGGTATCAAATACGATCAGCGGCTCTCTTAGATATTGAGCCATGGCCCTGAGTTCATGCGTCCCGGTCCAGTATTCCTGCGGCTGCCATTTGTCCACAGGTCGGTCCCGCGCATTCGCATAATGAGCGAAAAGCCCTGCAGTGGCCGCCTCAACCGAGGTGTGGGCAGCTTGACGAGGAAAGATCTTTTCCATTCATCGATTGGCAGTACCAGTCCCAGCTCCACATCATGGCGAAGATTCGCCATCATACACGCATAGACCTGGGCTTTCGTCTTCGTGGCCTTCCGGACTGTATATTGGGTGTTCGCGGGTTTCCTCGGCGGTTGATTCTTGGTCGACGCGTAAAGCGCCAAAAAGCCGCAGTGGCCGTTTGCCGGTACATCCACTTCGTGCCCGCAACAGCTACGAAGCCACAGCCGTAAGTCGGTCGGCATGTCATTGTCGCCGTCCGAAGAACCAATATGCGTAGATCCCAGGGTGAAGTCATCCTGGGAGTCAGGTGTGCAGGTACCACGTCGTCCCCCTTGTGGTTCCATCCTGTCTCCATAGAGGCTCTCCCGAGTCGACGCCCGCTTCAGCCTCGCCTAAGGAGTTGTCCGCGTGCATGTAGCGAGCCATGTTGGTCTGGATCATGCCTTTCTTTGAGCCCTCGGCGTCTCTCAGCGCACCTAGTCCAGTCGGGTTGGCTGCATGCTGCAATCGCCGGCGTTCTTTGTTGGCCGAGTCCAAGCTGACAATTTTGTCTGCCAGGTCGAGTCAGGTCGCCATGCTAAGCTGCTTAATCCCTATGTTCTCCGTTGTGACGCCCTGTCTTTTTCGGTCGCCATTCTTGCGCGTCATGGACCCAGAAGTCCGATTGTTGTCAGCCAATTTCCTCGCATCTGAAGGTGGCAGATCCTGTCCCTTCGTGCATGTCCCGCCGACCTCAGCATCTCTCGTCTTCGCCGGTGGAGACTGGGAAAGCCCTGGTGAGGCCGCGCTACTCGGCAGGTCCGTTACGGGTTCGTTTTCTTCCTCGGAATCAGGACACGCCGCGTGTGGTAAGAGTTCCCAGAGTGCGACGCGGTTGACTTGGTCTATGGGCGTTTGATTAATGCATGGAGGCGCTGGCAGCTGCGAGGGCCATGAACAAGTACCGCCCTGACATAGTGCTTCAACATCTCGGACTCGGCAAACTATCAGAACGCTGTTGTAGAAAAATTGGCATTCACTGAATGCCATTCAGCAACAAGAGCGTGAGGATAAAGAACGACTTCAGCACAGCACGGCATCGTTCGACATCAGCACAGCATTGTAGTATGGCCAACAAGTTCCGCAAGACGGGCGTCATTTTTCTCTTGCAGCCGTCGCCCGAGGTCTTCGCGCTTTTCAACACTGTGACGATCCAGAACGCTAGGTATCTCACGAAGTCTGGTGTTCAGGTGTCCACCCTCGCGCGATGTAGCGGATTTCTTGCTGGATCTCGGCGCCAATACGCAGTATCTTTATGAGTCTATCATGAACTTAGACCCCGAACTAAGCCACGACCCGAAGATCACAGTGGCAACTCTCTCATTCACTGGATTTTAGATGGTTATGATGGGGTATGCTTTTAACATTGTGAGTTTCGCTGCTGAACCAGTTTACGCTTTTAAGCTTGTTGTGAGTGGGAATGTTGTGAGTGGGAATACCGTTATTTCCACATAGACTAACCTTTCACATTTGGGGGTAAAGCATTGATATTTAGGAACTTAAACAGAGCCGCCGCCCATGCGGCTGTGGCGCAGTGGGAAGCCCCGGGTTGGGTGGGTGGTTTTGCCGCGGTGCGGCGTCCTGGTCTGGCCTTGTCTGCTGCTGGTCGAATTCGTAAATGTCTTGCCTTTTAATTTTGCGGGAAAACCCGCCCCGACCGATGCTACACACTGTAGTTCAGTATAGGGCGGTAAACCGCGAACATGTACCGGTATCTATAAATCTATGGCCAGGAGGGCCTCGGGACAGGCGGCAGGTATGACGTCACCACTGCAAATGTGCCCGTCCCGTCCCATGGAAAACCGGATTCTCACTTCATGAGAATCCCACAGGTATGGTCAGCTCTCAACGATTTAATTGGTACTGCTTAACCCTTTCGCGGTAGAAGGATACAATTATCGCCCTTTGAGGGTGTTTGCAAAACACGGTACGAAATCACTCTCTCCAGGGGCGCATACTGTGTCCTTTTAGCTTCTCAGCCTATCGGCGCTAGCGGCTTTTGTTTCATCCAATCAGATCTGAGGGTGCAGGCGCAGGCAGTGAACTGTCTCGTAAATTATCCTGCCACGTCGCCGAAATCGTGCCATAGACCAGCAACCCCATCAATTTTGAGTATCTTACCGAGCCAGCCAGCCACTCAGCGCCAACCAATGCAATCAATACAAAAACAGAGACATATGCACCAGTGAGTGGAGAAATTAAGCAAACTTATATTGAGTAATACGCACCCCTACCATGCGCACCAGCTTCCTTGACAAGGAAGACAAAGAGCTAGTCCAGATAGCGCTCGGGTTCGAGCAAGAGGGGATACGAGTGACATGGGCGTACGTTGCGAGACGCATGGCGAAGTCCAAACGGACAGCCAGTGAGCTCCGGCTGCGCCTCGCAGCCCTGAAGCGAACGTACGGTAGGGAAGTATGCAACTTTCCGCGTTGCTTCTTCAGCAGCCCCCGCCAGGACGACGCTTGCTGTCATTTGACGGGCCTGCACGACAAAGTGCTTCGGGTACGCCGACAGCGAGGCCGGCGCCTGAGGCGACGCCAGGAGCGGTGACGGCGCCTAGAGCGACGCCAGCAGCAGCGAAGGCGCCCACGGAGGCGCCACGAGCGAAGACGGCGCCTAGAGCGACACTAGGAGCAGTGACGGCGCCCACGGAGGCGCCACGAGCGAAGACGGCGCCTAGAGCGACACTAGGAGCAGTGACAGCGCCCACGGAGGCGCCACGAGCGAATACAGCGCCTAGAGCGACGCCAGCAGCAGTGACGGCGCCTAGAGCGACGCCAATAGCAGTGACGGCGCCTAGAGCGACGCCAGGAGCAGTGACGGCGCCCACGGAGGCGCCACGAGCAAAGAAGGCGCCTCGTACGACAACAGAAGCAGTGTTGTGCGTGACGCTGCTCCCTCAGTGCCACGCTTTCAGTGCGCTGGCGACCATATTTAGCGATATCACGGCTAGTGATATTCGCCAAGAGGCCGGCAGGACTCAAAACAACGCTGGTGAGCTCCTGCCGCCAGGTGTAGCTGCAATGCTCACTGCAATAGGGGAATTGGACAATGACGACGTGTTCCTGGATGTTGGTGCCGGTATTGGCAACGTCCTAGCCCAGGTGGCAATCACTACGAATGTGAAGAGGTATGTTGGCGTCGAGGTGCGGGCTGACCTCTGTTCCCTCGCTCAACGGCAGATGGAACGTCACGCTGCCACCTACCCGCTACTAAGCAAAGTGGAAATGGTGGCGGCAGATGTACGAGACGCGATGCTATCTACGCGAGCACCTACTTCTGAAGCCACAGTTATCTTTGCTAACTACTTTTGTTCGAAGAAGCAGCGAAGCTTGTTCTAGCTAGGGAGTTGAGTGCAATGCCCAGAGCACGCTTAGTCGCGTCAACTGCTCGGTTTTGCTCTAGACATAGGGCGCGATGTCCACAACCATTTTGCGCGAGCTGGAAGCTGGCGCACGAACTAAACGTAGAATGTAGCTGGAAGTCAAGACTAACACCTCTTTACATATACGAGAGATTTTGATTGTGTTCCACTACTGCCCTAAGTCCCACGTCCATACAGCAAACACCCCAATCCAGTATTCGGTGGCGGTCGACCACCACGCAGTTCAGTACACGCCGACAGCTCGCCCACCACGTTCATGGTGAGGTCGCCGCCAGCTCGGCCACCAAGTCCGCGCGTTCGGCCACCATGTCCGCAGTATGGTCGCCGTCAGCACGGCCACCAAGTCCACGCTCTCGTCCTCCATGCCCGCGCCGTTGTCACTGTCACCTTGGCCACCACGCCCACAGTGTGGTGGCCGTCATCACGGCCACCAAGTCCGCGCTCTCGTCCTCCACGTCCGCGCTGAGGTCGCCGTCAGCTCGGCCACTACGTCCGCGGCGACCGCGCAGTTGTCACCGTCGGCTCGTCCACCACCTCCGCGGTGAGGTCGCGGTCAGCTCGGCCACCACGTCCGGGGTGAGGTCGCCGTCAGCTCGGCCACCACGTCCGCGGTGTTGACGCCGTTGTCGCCGTCAGCTCGGCCACAATAAAAACGCCAGTCTCGCACGCAGCTCGGCCTCCATTTCTATACGGCAGTCACAAAACGATCTGGCGCATAACAGCGGGTACGGGGTGTATTGGCTCGGGCCAACTGCATCCAGTTTGACACCATCGGTACCAATTGCAGCACTCTTTCGCCGAGCAAGCAGAGATCCCCGCCGAATATTGCCTTTGACTGTAAATAGCTTCTGGGGCAGGTAGAACTTGTGGAACTTGTCCCAGCAAGTCCATGACTGGTGAGGACACATCCACGCAGGAGGCGGCTGCTCGTTGACCTCTCGGCACAGGCAGACGTCGTGGGTGAAACAGTAGGCAGTTACCTCCGTCGGATAGCGGTTTTCCCACCTACAAATAATACATCTGCGTTTCTTCCGACTCCTCTTGTCGTGAATTTGTTTGGAGGCGACGGCAGTGCACCGTCGGAGAGGGCTGGTGGCGCTGGAGCTGGGTGTCGAGCGTAGTATTGGAGTGACGCTGGATTCTCCACCGACGCCTAAATTTTCGTCCATCAACTGTGCTCCGAAAATCATTCGGCCCTCGCTCGGAGCTTCAGCCCACTTGCCGTTCATCAGCTCACTAGCCAGATCCATTTCAAATTGTCTCTGCGCGTCACGCGCAGTAGGATCAGGTTTTGCTAATCGGCGCGTCAGGTACGCGTTCGCCCTCGCAATGTCGATCATTGCCAGTGCCAGTTTCTTGTGCCACCTCTTGTAAGAGTGACCGTCAGCAATAGAAAATCTGCCTCTGATCTGGTCCAATCTATTCACTCCTTGCATGTTTTAATTGTACTGCCCAATACAGGTCGGAGCCGCAAACTCCGTGGAAGCGTTGCCGACCATCCGGCCGACCGGTGTAATTGTCGACGCTTCAGCGTTCGACACCATATTCACGACGTCTCCATCGCACCATGAAGCAGCAATCATACTTAGATCACTGGAGATGGCCTGGCGGAGATCCCCACGAGTACACTTATTCTCATCAAGGATCGTGTGTCGAGGGAAATGCTTTGAGTTCGATTTGATGGTGCCTCGGGCGTACAGGCCTTTGAGTTCGAGCTCTTGGAGTAACTGCACTGAAGTGTAGATATTGTCCATGTTCACGATGCGCTTAGTGCCAAACAGTGGCCTCATCACCTCCAGCACATGGTGTCTTATCTTTGACACCTTGTTAAATTCCTCCCGCAGTGACTGCGCTTCTTCGAGCCCCTCCACACCATCTAGCCGGTCGCTAACATCGCATCGTTTACAATGCAGCTTGTAGTTAAGTGCTATCCAAGTTGTGGAGCAGTAGACAACGTAGAATCGGAAATGATATTTCCCAGTTGGCTTCATAGGATTGAATACAATCATATGCCTTCCTTGCCGAGACCGGCAAGCTACGCTGGCCTCGTCCAGAGCCACATTCCTCCCAACCTTGATGTATAACCCACCGGTCACTTTCAGCAGGTTCAGCAGAGGCCTAATGCGGGCAGCAGCGTCGCGATCCAACGTGGTCGGGTTCGTTGAAACTCAGACAGCGTCGTAGTAGCTTGTAGCGATTGAGCGTCATCACACTGTCTAACGAAATGGAACTGCCTCCAAAAATCATGTCTTCTGGTTGTTCGCCCCAGTAGTTTACATATTCGCCCTTGTTGTTGAGCGCCATGTAGAACATAATGCCTAGGAAGGCCATTAGCTCTGTGAGTGTGAACGGAGACGAAATCTTGACGTTGTAGGACACCGCGTACTTGTTGGTCTCAAATAGCACTTGACGCCAGAAATACTGAGGCAAGTAGGCGAAAAAGCTGGAGGTGGCGGAGTGTTCAAACAGGTGCTTGTAGTGTCGTCGTAGTTGAGCCGTCGGCGCACTGGTAGAGGTCACTTGGTGCATCTACTTCTCCTCCACGTTCAAATCGCAAATTTTGAATTGCCTCCACCTCCTCCAAACTGGTCGGCAGCAACACTCCTGGGTCGAACCATTCGTACTGGTCAGCAAGTTCCAGGTCGTCATCATCATCGACGTCGATATCATTGTCTGCGTCACCTGTCACCAATTTGGGCCAGTCCGGGTTGTCCTTCATGCGAATCAGCGCCTCGTAGTTCTCGATGCCGCGCTGAGCACAGCCGACACTGACATGCTCCACGACCATCTGGAACTGGGAATCAAGCCAGCGAATTTCAAACAGAGACGCATGTTTGCCTCGCATCGGCCGTCGGCAAATGCGCCCAACAACGTACGCGGTCCCCACAGGTCGGTAGTGCTTGGATTTCATCCAACCTTCTCTCTCCGGAGAAAATGCAACTAATTTGTCTAGGTACACGTGCTGCAGCATGACTGGGGGTGTTCTTGTTGCTGGCGGTCGGCGTGACGGGTCAGGGGACTGCATGGTTGTGTACACAGAAGCTTGTGGGGTCCCAGTGGGTGCATTTTGTTGTAGTGCTAAGTGCTAATACAAAGATTCATATCAATACACACATGCCTTTTTCAAGCGTACGAGAACACCTCACCTGAAATGACGCCACTGCCGCTGCCCTCACTGCGTTCATGTCCTCGTTGCCCATCTTGGCGAGTGCCGTCAGCTTGTTCGTGCGCCTTGCGCTCATCGTGGTCAGGTTCGCCGTTTACGTCGGTGCTTCTGGTTGCTGGTGCTGTAATGGCAACGACATATGTTAGATCACGGCGATGAACGAGAAGTATGCTTGCAGTGCACCTTTCGCGACGCCACGGCCACCACCGTGGCCTGCACTGCGTCCACCACCGCCAGCTTGGCGAGCTCCACCAGCCCCGCGTCCAGCATCTGTGCGTCCATCGTGGCTCGGTTCGTTGCTGTCGTCCGTTGTTCCGGCTGCTGCTGCTGGAATGACAGTAGAATAAGGTGAACGCAAATACGCAGGAAGTAGTAGGCTTGCAACGCACCTTTTGCACCTCGTCCACCGCCGCAGCCTGCACTGCGTCCGCGTCCGCCAGCTTGGCGAGCTCCACCAGCCCCGCGTCCAGCATCTTGGCGTCCATCGTTGCGCGGGGCGTTGATAACCTGGTCATTCCAGCCGCTGCCGCCGCTGGAATGACAGCAAATTATGGTTAGCGGAAGCATATAACAACAAATGAGGCTTGCAACGCACCTTCCGCGCCACGGCGGCCTGGGCTGCATCCACGTCCCCTTTGTTGCTGGTCGCCATGCTCCTCTTCTTCATGCGCTTGGTCTCCCGCCTCACTGGTTTGGTTCCCGCCCTCGGTTGTACTTGCTGCTGCTGTAATGACAGCCAAACATAGTTAGAACGCGATAACAGACCCAGCAAAAGGATAACACCTTACCAGTCGCTGCTGCGGCGTACCTTAGAACAGCAGCCTCGCCAAGAAGGAAGTCGGTGCCTTCCTCTCCGTCGGGATCGCCGTCTGGGCGAATATACCTATACCGATCATCCAGACCGCGCGTGGGAGGCGGTTTCGAGTACCACCCCGCGCGCCGCAGCCACGTCCACGCATCGTTGAAGGCGACGACACCCCCAAGCCGGCTCGCCCCACCCTCATCGCTCGCAGCAGCTGACGACCGTGACGCCCGTCGCCGCTTCACAGGGCTTCTTCCGCCCGCTTCTTCTAGCGCCCGCGCGCGCTTCGGCGTTCCGCCGCCAAAATGGATTGTGTGGTTTGTGGGAGATCGCCAATCATGTCTCATCAATATTAATTCACAGGGGTCTAATTTATAGTCAATTGGGGTATTCTGATTATCGATATCAATCGTTTTAGAAGGGTAATCAATTTACAGGTTCGCGCTTCGACTCGTGATCAGCAACCCAGTAATAAGCATAGTAAAAACAAGGTATTTGCACCGTTCCGTACTTATCACGATAGCGTGAAACGGCCGGCATACTATTGGTCAAAAAATGCATACGTGAAGAGGGGCCGACGATTGGTCAATTGTACGCAAGTGTGAGCCCAGCACACAGTAGACAGCTGATCTTCTGCAGTCATTGCAACCGTATGATTGCCCTAATCTGCCTATACTCCGCACCACAACGTCGGCTAGCATGCTTCGCTAGCCCAGCGCGATAGGTTCGTCGGCTAGCTCGACCATGAGGTCGAGCTAGCCGACGACTCGCGCGGGGACGAATCGTCGACAGGGCGCGTCATCCGTGCGGAGAGACGTGGCCGCCGTCGTAAACTACGAGAACATAATTTCTTACCGAGTAAATTACGTCGTAATTCAGCCAATGAACGTCGATTTCGTCCAGTCGACGCAGGAAAACTTTTTTAGCCAATCCGCTACGTCCTCGAAAACTACCGTGAATTCGTAAGGGCGCCTGAGGCGCCTTTAGCTCGCTCGCCCGTCTCTATTATGCATCCGGGAGGATAGTGACTAGCACATCACGCCCCAGATAGGGAACGTGTTATTCAAAAGAAAATGGAAAGGCGCATCGGAGACACTGGGGATGGATGTCATGGAGCACAAATCCCCAAAGCGAGCGCTACCGTCTTACCCCGTATGAGACGCCTAGGCGTTAACTTCAAGGGTGGACAAAAACGCTTCAGTTAAGTTGACCCTCGAATTGACAGCATAGCGGAATAGAACGCCTACCTTACCATGTGGTGTTGCTGCCATCTGCATTGCCATGGCAATATCTAGGTCAAAACGTTGAACGAAGACTGCAAGGTGATAGCTACCTACGTACCGGGTCCCATAAGCCTCAGGAACAGTTCATCTTGCTCGACTTGGCCCGCTCTTCGTTCTAAAAGTTGAAGGGGCTTTAGTATAAACGACTTAGGATCTTGGTCCTCCCGTTCTTCGGACTTTGAGTTGTACAGTTTAATACAACGCCTAGTGTTTGTATTCATATACTACGCCCAATGTACGTTCTATTTTATTTTAACGCCTAGGCGTCTCATACGGGGTAAGACGGTAGCGAAAGGAAAAAATGCCGCTCCAAGCAAAAAGGAAGCATACTGCAGCGGTTTGGGCCTCATAGAAGAGCAGCTACCGATGGGAGCTAGTTGCCTAGCCCAAATGCACGGGCAGTGCTCGCAGTAAAGGAAATGACGCCGCCAATTTGACTGGATTTGGATAGGTTTCACCACTTCCCTGTCATAATTAATAGAACCTCTTAAAATACATATCATATGGTAGATTAGTCCGATGCACCGAAAATGCACCGAAAGCAAACAAAAATGCAAATCTGTTTTGTATATTTTCGGTTCGAATAGCGTGTTCGCCCAGATAGTACCGTGAATAACTTAAAGGTCGAATTTTGTATCCTTTTAGGGCAGAGTATCTTGACCTTGTATAGTATACTTTAGGCAAGGGGCTCGCGAAAGGGCTAACCCGTTTTGTGTCATCTCGCTCAACATTCCTATCTCCAGCGGTTGGTCCAGTAGTTTGTCGCTACAAATACATGTAGAAACACAACTTGGCATTCATCGGCTATACAATCAATTCTGCTCGTCTATTTACACCGCGATCCGCACGAGGTATGATCTCCAGGACATTTCCAGAGCCCTCAAAGCAACCGTCTACAATTTGGTGGACAACAGCTGTATAACTACGGGCGGCTGAGCCGGTAAGTTGGTAAGAAATGATGCATCGCAATTAAGAAGGACAGCAATATCCAGATCCGACGAACTCAAGATTTACAACTGAAGCCAATTATTGATAGGATCACGAAAAGAGTAGTAGAATCGTTGAAGTGGGGAAGAGCTGCACTGGTACATGTATTGTCGAAGACGATCTACAAATATGTACAAATGTGCGGCCTTTCGACTTACCATGAATAATGATGAAATAGGATTTTGAAAAATGTAGAAGACCCCACACAAGAGGACGGTTGCAAGTCGCAACACATTTCCTCGACATCACAAACACACAAAACGCCGGCACTGTAGTTAGTCAACTGAGTGCAACAGTAAGTTTTCAAAGTAGTTCAGTTGTAGTTAACCCCTGTAAAAGATCCGTCCACGGTAAATGTATTCATCCTGAGATTGAATCAGGCTGCTTGATTCTCACTTCTGGGAATGCTAAACGAGCACACGTACTGGGGAATCTTCGCCACCGCATCACTGTACGATCTGTCGCGAACACCACTGAGGTTCAGCAAGCCTTGCGGGGTATCATTTTAGGAGATATGCTCCTTTTTCGATCGCCTCTTTCAGTTGTTCGACCGATTCAATTCCATGTTTAGCGAGAATGCTCCAGGTTTTCTTCCCAATACCTTTAACTGTGCCTTCCATCACTTCCGGTGTGATGGTCTGCCGCTCGTAGCCCCCGCTTTAGCTGGTGGAACCACAAACACTAACGCCGCGCGCTCCAGATGTCTCTTCACCACTTCGAGCAGACCAAGTTTGTCCAGCACCGACAGAATCCCAGATGCGTTGACGGGGTGCTTATCTGAAACAGTCATTTGGAATAGCAACAATCGATTCCTGACGTTCCACGAGATGATATCTTGCGCAGTCACCTCCACATCACCACGATTCATCTTCGGCAAAAGGAGTCAATTGACTCGAACTGTCTTAGTGCCGGCTTATGATACGGCCCACGCGTCACTGTTTCAGGAGACAAATTCTTGAGCTCAAATACATCGGTTTCGGAGCTCGCTGGGATGGTGATCGACTCTTCCACTTGTCCATCACTGTTGTCGTCGCTAATGCTGTCGACGCTACTGCTATCGTCGCTCCTTTGCAGCAACCGCAAGCTGAGGGGACAGCCTCGTTCCAGTACTTCATGCATTCCGACCTCAAAAATCCATCCGGTGAGCGATGCACCTTGTAGGATACCTTCCCAGGAGCGGCGTAGTATCTCCCTGTTGTTCGCAATCGATTTCAGCATCCGCTCGGCAAGTTCTTCCGCGACGAACGGAGACGTGACTATAGTAGTCACGCAAAAGTTTGCACGAGGCACGTAATGAAGAACGCGATGGCAGACGCGTTCAGTTTCGACTCCATTGACAAGGTTCTCAAGCTCCCTTGGGTCGAGATTCCCTGAATCTCCGTGACCAGCGAGTCTTTTGCCCTCTCGACATAACCTTCCGTGGGTGAAAGACACTCGCGGGCCACGCCACCGAAAATATTATAGCGCTCCTGGATCACATCCCAGTCCACTCCGTTTTCCGTGAGGCCAAGCACCCATGCGGCAATTTGGAGCTCCTCGCATGGCCAGAGGGGCATGTAGAGTACAGTCCAGTTTCCTCACTGCTCGCAGCCAACCCTCGTTCGAACTTGTAAACACCACCATTTGGTTTCTACCTCTGGTTCCGTCCGGAGTTCCATCACACAAGAAAACCACCTTCTTATTGCGAAGATCAGCTTCTTCCAAGGCTGTTCCTATCGCTGCTTCGAAGTTGTTCCGACACAAGAATTGTTTGACTCCGGTGCCATCCTTATACACAGTGAGATCGTCGATAATTCCCATATCGTATGCGATCGCAATGATCCACGTGTCCTTCGTTTCCGCCTGGAAGCGCTGGAAAAAGTAGGCGTAGAAGACGGACTTGCCGATGCCTACGTGGTAAAACCCTGCATTTTAATAGTCATATCTCCACCGTACAGCAGCGAGCACGCGACTTACCTGGCGTCCCAGTCACCGTAACGCACTTCTTTTTAGCGCCCAGCATCTCCTTCACGAGCGCGTAGAATTCCTCGTACCAATCGGGCACGTAGTAAAACTTGCCATTGCTGAAATCGTGCACAAACGGCAGGGGCGGCAGCTTTCTTACGACGGTCTCTACCAAAGCGGTGTCGGCTGCCGTTGCGTCGGCCATCGCCTTCTTCTTGTTTGGGATCTCCTGCAAATTCACGGTAGAGCTGACCGAACACGGAACGACGTAAGCGATCGCCCGGTTGCGATAACAGGCTCAGCGTTGATGCCTGCGCTTGGATGCCGTAGGTTGCCTATTTATCAACCTCAATTTGAGTATTTCTCCACTT